>JAQFZC010002304.1:0-23797 GCA_034695205.1 Dicyrtoma fusca | reverse complement strand
AACCTTTACGTGTGTTTTTCCGCCGGCACGTGACTGGCGAAAGTTGAGCCTCTAGTGAGATGAGTAAATGCAAATACGAAATACCTAAATGTGAAACCATCAAAGAGCCATCAACCAGTCTTATATTCTTATATTCTCATCTGAGTTTCATGTGTATAATTCACTAGCTGTAGCTTTGTTATTCTCAGAGCAGCAGTTTTACACGATCTACTAGTGTAACTGTAAGTGTGCTGGGTGGCCCCAACTCCCCAACAAAGTAATGTTGTCGCGCTATATAAGTGCAGGCTATATAGTGATTTCTTTATTTCTTAGATTCGATTTCGGACGAAGGAAACTGGCTAGGGGATCATAGCACTGCCAACTGACTGACGCCTATAAAGAAAAAATAATCAAGTAAATCAAGTGTAACTCGAAACTCACGTTTAAATCACACACGACAGCATATTCACTCACATTTTACATACGCAAACATTGTATGAAAAATCTTCCGTTCTCAGGCATAAAATTGGTCACCAAAAGTAAGTATAACCCTTCCCGCACCTCCAGCCTCCAGCGCCCACAGATTTGTGGACCCTGGACGCGTGCCATCCTTGTAATCTTTGTTTGTCTTCATTTACGCCTACGTTTTTGACAGATATTTTCGTGTCCTGTCGGTCGTCATAATCATATTCGCATTCATCTCATGACCAGAAGCTGGAAGGAACGAGAATAGGTATATAATTACAAAACAAGAACATAAATACAAATATACGAACACCTACTAGCAATAGCTAAGGGCCTATACCTATAATTAGTATACCCAAAAGCCGAGAGTCCCATACTTTTGAATCCGCCGACTAATCTTTAGTAGATGTGAAGAGAGGGATAAACCACAGTGTAATTTCTATTAGTGTGTGTTGTGTGAGTGCTTACTTATTGGTTTATTAAGCACTGCACTACTGCAGTGTACTTTTTAGAATGTTAAAATAAAATCCATTTCTATTGACGTGTTGAGTGATGCGGCTTTGAACGTGTGAACTGGGACTATGCAACCAGCAAAGTGTGTACTAGGTATAGGCATAAACATTTCTGAATGGTGATACTGACTAGTGAATGCCCCATATATTTTTTAGGGGCTCAATTCACTCATCGCCGGTACACCATCCCTAATCTAACAATAAGTGCCTACCAAAAGTACCAAACCTACCTACGTGATGATTATGTACACTGACTAGTAGTGAAAGTGTCTCCAGTCCATTCGTCATTTGCTCGCATGAATTGAAATGTAATGTAATCACCCATTAATACTTTTTTAAAGCGGCTTCATCCCACAAAGGGATCACACAGTTAAGGATCATGCCACTGTCATAAGCTCCTGGTTCTGTTACAAATCCGATGAGTACAAAAACTACCAACCAAAGGAAAAAAAAATGACCCACCACAAACTTTTTGGGGCACAATAAGGCAACGTGCAACTTGCAATATTTCAGTCAAAGTCAGTGTTTTACGGAGACACCGACACGACTGCTCAACTTGTGCTGGTGCAGGATGCTTTATTGTATGCGGACTGCTCCTTAAATTAACAAGGGTTTGCGAGAGAGAGAGAGAAAAAAAGCGTCTCTGTCCCTACCCCCATCCTCATAAGATGCCAGGCTGGTTAATTTATTTCGCAGAAAGAATCCATAGGGAACGTATAAAATGTGGAGAAAAGTTTGCACTCATGCACAACAGAATTTTACTTTTACAGCCTTGTTGCAATAAAGCCCGCAATTATGTTCCAGTCTGACATCTTTACAGGATGTACGCAATGTTCTTTGTAAAATAACAAGGGAAAGGGTAGGTACTCAAAATTTTTACAGAGCTACGAAACGAAAAGTGATTTGCTGTACGCAGGCAGTGATTGTGTGTATCCCGGTATGGCCAAGAACGAGTACAATGTATTATTAGTTTGTGTCTCTGGAGTTTCTTTCGTCCGGAAAGCTGTTGCTACTGTCGAGTAAGTGGAACACAATGTTGATGAGATGCGAATGTAAATGGGGTGGAAGTTGAAGAAAGATGGTATGCGAGGCAACGTCAACGTGTGAAGGAAACAAATGTGACACGTTGTTTAATGACAAGGGGGTGGATGTGAAACTGAATCCTGACAAAGGGATGAAACCTTCCACTAAATAGCCCGTAACCCATAATCTATGTCATTGTTGCTTAAAAGGAGACAGTTATGGAAACAGGGGTGTCTCTAATTATTGGAACCTTGGGTGGAAATGGAAGGCATCGGTACACTCGTAGAATGGTAGACTGTCTAAGTAAAGAATTATGTAGAATAGGTACATAAAGGTATTATAGTGCCACTCGCACACAAAGTCTAGATCATCCAAAATTATGACTTGGAATATTAAAGGAAACGAAATAAAAACTATTCAAAATTTTATAAGCCCCAATCACATCGTTTTAGGCTGAAACCTTTTGTATTATTAGTGGTAATTTTGCGTAACTGCTACCAAAACGAAACGTAATACCACCTACTATTAAGTGTAAACTAGTAGCAGCAAAATAAAAGGGGTCTTCTCACCTGTTATATGTATGATGAAGAAATAGTGGCAGTGTCTTTATGATAAATTATGCAATAATACAGAGCACGCAATGATTTCCAGGTGGTCCACGTCGGACTGCGATTGCAAGCTGTGCATCGATTCGATTCGATTCAATTTTATTTAGTTCAAAGATGTACTCATTAGCCTACTGGAAATAATAGTTTAATTTATAGCGTCGTACTGCCAATCTGTAATAATGAGTATTCTACTGAAAGTGTCCTTTACTGCATTTTGTAGCAAATAAATAATTTGTATTTTTATAATAAATAGGCCGTTTGTACTCTGTCCTTGAATTAAATGACCAAATACAATCTAATTCAATGAATTCATGTACAAAATATTGTCTGTGGCCGGCTGTATGCCTTAAAAACCTGTGTACAGTTGTAGCTGTATGTTCCAGTACTGATTTATGTGGCAAGTCAGGTTCAATGCAGTTGACCTCTACAAGTCTAAACGCTCATTAGGAGACGGAGACGCTCAAGTGCTTCAAGCAAGACAAGGAAATAAAATTTACGGGCAGTGCGAGGATGCTTCACTGGTTGTGTAATGTAAGTGGGTAGAAAAGTAGACAATGCCCAGAGAGATAGATAGATTGCTAAGAACTTTCCCCACACATAAAAACAAAATAAATAAACTTGTACCCTTTTCACTTCCCCAGTTGAGTCTACATTTGTTTGCACTATTTCAAGAATTTTAAGAACTAAAAGTAACAGTTTACAACTCACGTGTCTTCGACACTTATGACTGTTCGAAGACGAAGCTTCCCTTTAGATTTACAATCTTCAGTCGCGGTATTTTGCATTTACTCATGGACACTCCACTCTGCATCCCGATTTTAACAATTCTTCATTTTTTATAATTATTTACAGCGCAGGCAGTGCTGCTTCCTCAAGAGATACATTCTATGGGAATTTTATTTTTTAATGTGTTTATTTCCAAAACTATGCGCTAATGCACTGTTCTAAATCCATTCCATAAAATTGTAAATCACAGTAAATGTCTCCATGAACAATCCTTTACTTTACAGATTACACTCCAAAAGTGCACAGTACAACCTGCATTAGTTATAGGCATTTTGGTATTGCCACTTGTAAGAAGGTACATAAGTAGGTGCATACGTAGGTATTACAGTTTGCATGAAGTGTTTTGCAGGAGGCGAGGAAGGAGGCTGGAATACACAGAGTACAATGAATTTTTAGGTATTTAGGGATTTTATTCAGTCAGACTGAACCAGAAAATGAGTCTTATAATGCCCGTAGTAGACAGTATGTCACAATTATTTGTTGAATGAATTGAAATTTTAAAATGAAATCGCCATACAAGTATCGCCATAAATTTTGGGGGAAGTCAAAAATCCATTAGGCTTGCAAAAAGTATAGACCTTTAGACGTTCCGCCACAGGCGGCTGAGGGTGCCTTTTTTAAACTTTTAGAGGGCAACAACAACATCGATCTTTGAGTTTGGTCACTCACTCGTAAAATATTAGTAATGAAATAAGCACGGTGTACAAAGCCCCATTCAAAGCTCCTATATTTTTATTTTTACAATCACAATGGATTTTTAAAATAGACAGCTTTTTGGCTTATTTTAGAAAATAATGTAAAAATTAACTAAATACTTCACATTATAGGCACGTTGTACATACCTATATATTTTTAGTAATTCAAGTTCTACAAGATACCCGCTTCAAAAAATCATTTATCATATTTCAGTAATTTCCCTAATCCCATAGTATCATTGTGTGTGTGAGAGAGAGAGAGAGAAAGTGAGGACAGGACCCTTCCTGTGAGATCCCCTTTTAAATTGTTGGGTTGTTGACACAATCAAGCAAGAAATTTATTCACAGTTGATGTTTTAAAGTAGCAGCATATTAAAAGGAACCTTGTTTACATTTCACACCATGATACCATCGTTTGATTTTTAATTCTATTATTCCAATACAATATCGTCCATTTATATTCAATATGTATCTACTTTATTTCATATTTTTGAAACCACAAACAACAAAACACTCCAAGTGTAAAAATGTAAATAAGCCACCAGTATTCGTAGTAGGTATGCTGTATGCTGGTGATGAGGTGATCAGTCAACCAATTGGAAGTAATTTCGGGTTCCCACCCTCCCTGTTGCTTTGTTTGGTTATCGAATGATTGTTTAGCACCATTTTCATCCTTTTACACAACAAACTGATGGTGATCATTACAAACTATAAATTAAAAATTTGTTTATGCAATTATATAGGTACCTAGGTAAGTTGTTACCACTATATACACTGTAGTAGAAAATTTTAGTTCTATCAACTAGAGAAAACAAGGATACAATGGCTGTGACTGTAGTATCTTAAAACCTGAACATCGCCACCAATCATTATGTTTAGCAATTTTAAATATCACAAAATCGAGTTAAAAAGCTTCTAATCTGCTCACAATTGTAGACTGCTCTGAGAGCGGATCGAAGCACACAGGAAATTCACACTTAAGACTTAATGGAGAAGGAGCAGGGAATTTTGTGAGCAAAATATTTTTGATTTATCTTGTGGAAATTATGGATAGAGCAGAATTGTTGAAATTGAAAGGAAAGGAATAACAGAGTCATTGAAAGGGTTGAAGGAGAGAGTGAAAGGGTTATTGTTTACGCTACACTTGTTCTTTACTTTTACATTTTACAATAATTTTTGCTCTGTCAATTGAAACTACATTTTCAGAGAAAATTCACATGGAAACATACACAATCCAGCTGGAAATACCCTTCTTTTTTCTAAAACTTTCAATATTCAGTGGGAGCTTATGCTGCAATAAAATTTATGTGCTGAAACTCCAACATGAACAAGGCATTTTATCGGAAATGGATGGATAGGAAAAGATAGATTCAATAACGTAGAATGCGACTTTAATGCTTTATCTACAGACCAAGCTCCACTTTTTAAAGATGATTTTGCTCTGGGACATGGACAAAAGTCAAGCCAAACGGACAGTATTTATGTGATTATTGTTATTGATCATTGACGAAGCCGATGGCGGTTGACAACTGTAACCCTCTACTTTACGTACTACGTACTACATATATGCATCGCCAGTCCTCCGTGTACTTACAACTGCTCAACAAGCAATCCAAAAATTGTAAAGTGCTTGAATTGAGCTGTAGAAATGAAATTCGAAGTAAAATTTTATAAATCAAATCAATTTATTTCATTGCATCGGAGAAAATAATATTTATTTCACTTCCTGCGTTTTATTAGCCAATAAAAAAAAAGTCACGTATTACTTACGAACTCACTGTATGTCCAAGCTAAGCTTTATATGTCCATGGCTACATCCTAAAATCAAGGCCATGTCATACCGATTTCAAGCTCAAAAGCTACATATTAATAATAATAATTTTATTCGTTCAGTCGATTTGGCCATTAGGCTCATACAACATGTATCAATGGGGGTTATTTACAGTAACATCAAAAAAAAGTTAATAATATAAATTTAGATTTAAAAGCTCATCCATAAATTCAGTCATAAAATTCATCTCACATGTTAGTTATTTTTTAAGTAATTTATAGGTATTATTACATTTCATTTCTTATTTCTACGGGGATCTTCTGGGGGACCTTTCGAGGTTGCTTCTCGGGTTTGGTCACACTTTCTAGCGGGTTGATGGGAAGAATCTGTTGCTGCTTTGGGACCGTAGTTTGTTCTTATGTTATTGTTTTTACTTTTTCTATGCACTCATGGTAGAATTCCCTTATTTTTATAGCTTCCTCCCAAAAACTGCTCAAGTTGGGTTTGGATATTCCAAATAATCCAACTAGAAAATTATTACGTGTTGGCATATTTGCTGTGAACTGCTTCAGAAATTTTCTTCTAGGGGCTTTGTAGTGTAGGCACTCGTACATTACATGAAATAAGTCTTCTGTTTCCTTTCCGCACAATTCACAGTTGTTGTTTCTTTCTCCAGCTTATTCCGTTTAAGGTTGTTGCTCTTCCCTTGACAACTATTCTGGGGAGGCCGCATCTTACACTTTGTATAAGTTTGATTTTGTTCCAGTTCAATCCTATCACGTAGAACTCCAAGCAGATCGCATGCGTCTTGAAAGTCTTAAATTGAGAGTAGGTCATATTGCTCTGCATCATTCTTACGTCACTATTTATGCCGTGTAGTTTGTATTCTTCAGTCATCTTCTTCCAATTCTTGTCTATGTATTCTTCACTTAGCTGTTCCCAATGCGGGTGTCATTTCCGCTTCACTGAACATTGTTTTAGTTTGCATAAAACAATTATATTTTTCTTCTTCTGTTTGGTTTTTCATCATGTAACAGTTAAATAGAATGGACTCCTCCCCCTTGTCAAAAGCTACATATTACGCAGTCAGATACAGTGTTGTCTTTTAACTTTGTAGTTAAATGAAATAGTAAAATTCCTGTAAAATATTAAATTTTTTAATTGTTGCTGGTTTTTAATTTTTTAAATATATGACCTACACTGATGCTTGATGCAGCTTGATTTTGATGGCAGGCAATGTAAATAAAATTACTAATTTAAAAAAGCCAAGCTTACAGTTAGCCGAGTTGTGCAGTAAAAAAAGCGAATCTCATAAATAGTTAAGGATTAAGTTTCCTAAATCCTGAGTAATTCAGTAATTAATGAAACGCAATTTGAATATCCTGGAATAATCATGGGTTACTGTAACTCTTCTTCGGAGTTCGCTTAAAATACAAATGCGCTATTTTGTATAGCTTCGTAATGCAATTTCAAATTCCTCGGTTTGCATGATTTAGATTTTCCTTAGGGGCCGTTCATTTAGTATGTAACGCTAAATCGGCCTTTATTTTTGAACCACTGACCTCCTGTAACGCAATTTGGACTATGTACGTAATGCATTAGTATAGGCCTGTCACGCCTGTCCAACCTACCACCGACCGCATGGCCCGTTACATACTAAATGAACGTACCTTATTACCGACACTATAAACTCCTACCAAAGCACAAAATGATGAGGTATTACAGGTAAGCATTGCCCGTTTACAACACTACGAAGGGCTAAAACATGCACAGCCTTCTTTACATGCGATACACTTACCTGTCGTTAATTGGAAAAGTGCAAATGTGGTTTGCTTCAGTGCACATTAAAAAGTGAATATTATTAATATAAGGTGGAGTCCTTTGTATCCCATCACTACCATATTCCTTCAGTCCTGCCCAAAATTTTTGCTAGTCTAGTCACGTCCAAAATCATAGGCAGCTAGTATACTCTAGTCAAGTCATACTGTTTTCGAGGCCTGCCTAGTCTAATCTAGTCAACACAAAATCTACCCTAGTCAAGTCTAGTCTTGTTAAACTAGTCAGCTATCCCTTATCATTAGAAGAATCGGGGCTAGTATAGTCATATTTTTCTGCGCCTCCTGCTAGTCTAGTCTAGCCAAGTCACAAGTTTTGAGTCAGCTAGTCTAGTCTAGTCAAGTCATAGTCATCTAGTCAAGTTAGACTAGACTAGGGCAACACTAGTTTCCTTGAAGAATGAAGTTTGAAGAAACATTCAAACAAAACCGATACTTTAAACGCGCGAAAACTTGAAACTAAAGTGATATGTAGTGACGTTCCGTTCATAGCTGTCCGCACTTAAGTGAGTGGAGTGCTGCCCTCGCACTAAAAATTGCACTCCACTCAGAGAGTGGAGTTCGAGTGCCAAAATGTTTTCATTGCAAACCATGAGTGGAGTGCGAGTGTCAATCTATTGGCCATGAACTCATGTTCGCAGGTTAAAATTTGAATTTTTCCTTAAGAAAAATTCCGGTTTGAGTTTCAAGTGGAGTGCAAAAATCTGCGTCTGCGTGGAGTGGAGTGCAGAGTGCGAAAAAATTTTGAGTTCAAATTGTTAGTGGAGTTCGAGTTCCAAAATTTTTTGAGTGCAAGGTCTGAGGTGAGGGCGAGTGCCAATTCATTTTGAGCGCCAACCCTGAGTGGAGAGCAAATTCCAATCATTTGACCAGCTATGGTACTTTTAAGTTTGCTCAAGGCTGGCCTAGTCTAGTCGGACAAGACTAGCGGACTAGCGACTAGACTAAACTATTGAGCTTTTTTGGTCGGTTTGACTAGACAAGACTAGACTAGCTTAGGGTGGAAAAAATCGTGACTAGACTAGACTAGCCAAGGGTGGAAAAAATCGTGACTAGACTAGACTAGCCAAGGGTGGAATAAATCGTGACTAGACTAGACTATCCAAGGGTGGAAAAAATAGTGACTAGACTAGACTAGCCAAGTGTGGAAAAAAATGTGACTAGACTAGACTAGATTAGCAAGAACCTTCGAGCAAAATGTTGACTAGACTAGACTATCCGCAATTTTCCCCATGTTAAGGAATAGGCAACTAGTTGACTAGACTAGACTATTAAGGTCGGGAAAACAGCGTGTCTAGACTAGACTAGTGGATGCTTAAAAAATAAATGACTAGACTAGCAAAAATTTTGGCCAGCTTTCTTTTTCTTGCATCTTTGCATTAAAGTGATACTTTAAACCCCTCTAACCGCGTTAAAAAACAACTAGCCATCTATGCCGTCTTCGAATTGTTTGAGCAGTGCTGTAACCGGTACACAATAACATCATTGGTCTTTGTTCAGTTTAGCGTGTGAACAGGACCAATAAAGAACAACGTGATTATTTTTAATCATTAGGCGGCTATGCAAAAAATACATAACGCTGGTTGGTGTCGGTGCTTGTTTCGTTAGCGTTACAGCACTATACCTAGAACAAATGTGAAGGGAGAATTATTGCGTTACAGACGGGGATTAGAGAGTACTTAAGGTCCGCTTTTTGCGTAATGTATTTTTTGTACAGCCCCTAATATAGGAACACAGATTGTTCAAAATAACCAACAATGTAGAGAAATATTGCGCCGGCTATGAGATTGGATTTGGAAACGGCTTGATTACGTACAGTTGCCATAAAAAGATTGCCGATCACTCGAGTGCTATATACTTAAATGCAACATTCTCAAAACCATAAACTTGAACCACGAACTCGAATCCACGTACTCTAAACCATGGGCTCCTAGTCAAGTAAAAGTAGTTATTTTGTTTTATAATAAATAATTTAAGGTAAGGCAGACAGGGACTATGCTTGGTGACTATCTAATACACTAAAGATAGTCACCACAGGAATAGCGCAAGCTGCGTTGCCATATAGTACTTCTACATTAAATCTCCACTCCGCGTGTGGTTACGACAACAGTATGGCATAGTAACTACAAGCAGTATTCGTATCGTTTTCTCTGTTAATTTGTATTTTTTCTAAGTTGTTTCCGCATTTACCTACCGAGGGGCGATAAAATCACAACTTCTACACTTGCATCGGAACTGGAAAAGTTACACTACAAGTTATTGGTACAGATACGCGTCAAGGATGGGTACATAATGGTTTTCTGTAATTCACAAGCCTTGCTCATATATTGCACTAGTGATAAAAGTTGGTCGCGGATTTTACAGTTACGAATCAATAGTAAATGTTGAATTAAAGTGCCAACGCAGTCTTTTGTCATAAATGCGTATCGCTTTCACAACAACAAACGCTACAAACTTTTAGCCATACAATACATTCTCGTTGTTACTGGTACATCTGGTGAAAAACAACTCTTACTTTCCTGCCAACGTTGTGAGTTACGCCTATTAGATATTTTGGTGTCCTGATTCCACATTGAGTGCGCTACAAGTTTATGATCGATATACTATACAGACAAGCAACAGGGGAGAGAGGATTAAAACTTTACTAAGTTGCAAATTAAAGCCACGACGACAGCAAAGCAGCTGGTCCAAATTTCGATGCGTGTGTATAAATAGTTTATGGATTATGTTTGAAGTCCCAGCTGTCCACTTTTTGAGGTTCTGACTGTAGCGTAACACTTCATTACAAAGTTCATGTCAAGTAAATCCAATTTTACTTCCGTGTATTTAAGCATGCAATCCCAAGCAAAACCCGGAGTAGTATAATACCAAGCCGGATCTAATTTATAAACACTATTCAAAGCTAAATCTCTAACATTTTCGAAAACATCTGCTAAAAGTAGTACATCTAGTTTGTTATATAAATCACGCCAATCACATAGATTTTTCATATTAAAATAATTCTATACTTTTATTGCATGATCATAATCAATCTTACTAACATTTTCGTTTGTTAAAAAAGAGTAAAATTTATTAATAGAAGGTAATTGAGTTTCTGAAAATTTACTTATATCATTCATATATTCATATGGATAAATCCCTTTTCTATGTATTACTGTTTTTTCATTTTTTATTTCTTTTATAAATAAAATATTTTGTTCTTGTCCTGTAAAATACTTTGAAGTTTCTCTTAATTGTTTAAAATCTAAATTAGTTGATAATGTAGCTAGGCTACTTTGTAAAAATCTAAATGAATCTTAAAACCTTAAGTTAATGTATTCATCTACTGTTAACCTGAGTGTTTTAGTTAATGAAATATACTTTTCCTCATTATCAGGTATTAATGGTATTTTACTTTTATCTTCACATAGATTTCTTACAAACAAATGCATGTCATAACTCAAAAGGTTATGAACAATTACTAGTATAAATGTTGCATTTCTATTAATTAAATTACAGTTATTACATGCTGCTCCTTTGTAGTCACCAGTATTATGATCATAGGTCTCTAACCTTTGGATAAGTTTCTGAGAATTTCTTTTTACATAAATAACATATGGAATTGCATTATGTTTTTAATTCAATATTAGTTATGGGCTTATTTTGTTTCATAAAAGATTGAACTTAGAAATTGTTGTCAAACTATTATTAAAATGTGTATCTGCGTTAACACCTCTATAACTTATTAATGGTTCAGTGACATTATTGTAAACACTTTTAACATATAAATCATAGCCTGAAGGAGTATGAAGCTGTGTTTTATAAGTAAAATATTTTTCTGGATTGCATTTGCATGTGTGTATAGGTTCTAAAAACGATTCAAAATATGCATAAAATACATAAGGATGTCTTGTTTGTCTTTAGTGGAATAAAAATCCAAAATTTAAACATAACCCCTTATTTCCTAATATATTTAGGTCTTTAGTGATTGGTGAAAGTAATTGCGGTAAAAGCTGTCTTGTTTTTAAATTACTAATACAAGAAGGAATGTTAGACTATAATAACCTAATTTTAGTAGGCGATAGCTTACAACAAGATCAATATCAAATTTAAATTAAATCGCTTGAAAATAATCTAACAAAGCAACACATAGTAACACTATTTGACAATAAACAAGCAATAGAAAAAAATGGTTAATGCGAATTTAAACTAATTGAAAAAACTAGAAAAGGGCTCAAAATAGATCCAAAACAAAAAATTAATATTACAGTCTATGATACAGATGAAATAATACCAGATCCGAAAGAAATTGATTCTAAATTACTTACTATTATTTTATTTGATGATGTAATGAATAGAAAAAATCAAGATATTATGAAAAATTATTTTAAACGAGGAAGACATAGTAATATTTGTGTATTCTATTTAAGCCAATGCTATTTTGAACTTGATCATTATTCGATTCGAAAGAATTCAAATTTTTTAATTTTATTCAGGCTTTTAGACCTTGATGTAGAACATCTTTACAGAGACAGAATTGAAATTGATATGAGTTTAGATGAATTTAGAGAATTTTGTCGTAAAGGATGGGAGAATGATTATTCCTTCATAACTATTAATTTCGATTCTCAAGCTTAAGAAAAGCGGTACAGACGTAATATTGATAAATGTTGCATACCAAGAAAATATTGTTAATAAACGATACTGTGCAACTATACAGAAACAGGATTCTTGGGTGATTATTTAAATTCAAATAGTAGTGAAATGTGTTCTGAAATTTATGTTATAGTAACTGCAACTGTATTATTTCTATTCAATATTTTTAGAGATTTTTAGACGCTCCAATCGAAACAAACACAATCACAAACATAAACACAAACAAACACAAGCATAAACACAAACATGAACACAAACACAAACACGTTGAATAGAAAATAGTAGTGATGTTATGTTTGTCTAACCTTTTTTTATTGTTTTTTAAATTTTTTTTAAAGCACTTAACATATCATGAAATTTTGCAATATTTAGATGATTTTAAACGTCCCAATCGGTTTTTGAGGGTTTTAAAATTATGTTTTTACTGTTTTTTCAAAAATCGCTAAAAAATGTTTTTTTGTATTATTTAAAATAAATAATGATTACTTTTAGTGATTTTAAGCATTTTGTAAAATATCCCAATTATTTTGAGCTAGGAATTACTTAAAATAATAATAACTAAATAATTATTTCTTTTTTAAAAAATCAACATTTTCAGATTTTATTGAAATTTTGCACTATTTAGATGATTTTAAGCGTGTTAATTTATTTACGAAGACTGTTTTAAAATTGTTTTTTTGATGATTTCAAAAAAACAAAAAAGAAGGGTTTTTTGTAACATTTAAATTAAATATAGGCCTTCTTAGTGTTTCGATGAATTTTGTAAATTATGTGAATTTTTATGGTCCAGAAACGGTTTTCTACACTCTACTACTAGCAGGTCTTTCTGAGCGGGACAGAAAGCCCTATAGTTAAATTAATATAATGGTTACGGAATATGAACAGGAAAGTGGAGAAGGCGAAAGTGAAATGTTTCCAGAGGTAATTAATTTAACAGAGAATCATAATCGCGAAACCCAGCCCGTTGATGTTCGTGATCGTGATTTTCTTCAATATACAATTGAAATGTGGAAATTAAAACTAATGGTTAATCTGAAAAATAAAAGTAGTAGAAAAAAGGCAATAGTTTAAATAATTCGTTCAATAGTCAAGAACAAGTAAATCAGGGAAATGTAAATTCAGTGTCAGATACTTTTAGTGAAGCCGAGTCAGAATTAGAAATGGATTATGATAGATTGTTACAGAAATCAAACAATTCGTCAAATAGTTTTAACTTTACTTAATAATTAAAGTGTTAAAGCAGTGAACGATACGGGTGCTAATATAAGTTGTATTTCTCCGGCGTGTGCTCATGTTATAAAAAAGCACAGCCCGAATTCAATTGAAATTAGAGAACATAAGAAAAGGAAAGTTTTTTAATTTACGGAAGGCCAAATTGGATATTATAAAAAAACAGCTAAAATGTTTTTTAAGATTGCAGATATTATTGATTATAGTAATTTTGCAGTGATTTCTAAGATGCCAACTTTAATGTTGGCAGGAGTTAAATTCAATACACAACACAGAACAATTATTAATTTTCAAACTAATCCAATTAAGTTACATCCTATAAATAGTAAAGAAGTAGAAGCACAGGATTTTAGTAGAAATACAGTTTCGAGCAATACAGTAAAGGGAGTGATTAATGAAGGATTTATAAATACAGAATTAAAGGAAGAAACAAATCAGTCAGTTAGAAGTATATCGGTATATACAGATGAACCTTAGAAAGTAATAGGAAGACCTTTTGAATTAGTTAATATAAAATGTTATGAGTCAAATAATAATGATCAAAATGTTTTAGTTCGCTTTGACAAAAGGTAAATCCCATCAGATATATTGTTGGAAAATTCGTTAGTCAACATAGAAAATGGAGAAGCGGCGATATGGATTTTGAAAACGTCGCAGACGACAGTTCATTTACCTAGAATTCGATATATTAGGAGTTTTGAAAGAATCAGCGAGTAAACAATTGAAGCAGAAGCAAATGATCTAGCACAGAAAGAAGCAACCCCACAACCAATAATCAGAAACCCGTTTACATTAGAAGACATTGAAGTCGGTAACAATTTAACAAATAATCAAAAACATTTACTTTTAATGGCAATTAATTCATTTAGACATTCTTATGCAGTTAGCGAAGAGGAATTAGAACAGTTAAACTATAGACCAGTTAATATTAATTTAGAAGATAATCCACTGCTGATGAGAGCACAGTATCCGACAGGGCATTTTAAAAGAGAAGAAATGAAAATTCAGGCACAACAATTATTGGAAACAGGAATTATTTAACATAGTCACCTTACAATAGCCCAGTATTATTAGTAAAGAAATAAATAGAAAATACCGTTATTGTTCAGATCTGATAGAACTTAACAAACATGTAGTACAAAATACTTATTATTTACCTAAAATAATTGAATTAGCAATGAATTTGCACGGAGCATATTGGTTTATTGCTTTAGATTATATGAAAGGAGCTTTACAAAAGAGTATTTGATAAAAATCTAAAGAGAAGACAGCTTTTACTTTACCATCAGAAGGACATTTTCAGTATTGTAGACTTCCCTATGGTTTTATAAATAGTCCAGCAGAATTTCAATCAATGATGGATGATATTCTGGGAAACTTAAAATATAAGCTAGTTTTAGTATATATAGATGATATTTTAATTTTTGCAGACAGTTTTGGGGAATTAATTAAAAGATTGTCGATAGTTATGAAAAGGTGTAAAAACCTTAATTTAATATTCAAAAATGTAAGTTTGCTTTTAAGGAATTAACCTATTTGGGAGACGTATTTATTGCGAAAGGTAGACAGATAGATTTAAAAAAGATAGATGCAATAGTTGTATTACCACCACCTACAACAAATAAAGGAGATAGATTATTTATAGGTATGTCAGATTTTTTCAGAAAGTATATATATGGTTATGCTAACATTACGGTGCCGACAAATAGATTAAAGAAAAAAGAGTATAAAGGAAAGTTGGTATGGGAAAAAGAGCAGGATAATGCTTTTCACGATTTGAAAGTTGCTTTAACTACCAGTCCAGTTTGACAATTTTATAATCTTGTAGCCGAGATTCTGATAGATTGCGATTGTATTAATTATGGATTAGGTGGAATGTTATTACAAACCACAGATGGAAATAATTATGACGTAATAGAATATACGTCAAGAATGTTGACAGAAGCACAGCAGAAATTCGATACGACTCAAAAGGAAGCATTAGCAGCTTTACATTCTTTTAAGAAGTTTAGACAGTATATTTTTGGTAGAAGAATAAAAGTTAGAACAGACCACAAAGCTTTGAAATTTTTGATAAATGCGAAAGACCCACATGGAAAATAAGCTAGATGGGAAATGGAATTAGCTAGTTACAATTTACAAGTGATACATCGAAAGGGAACTAAGATGCAACAAGTAGATTGTTTATTGAGACATCTAGTTAGAAATGTGTCATCACTGATAGTTAGAACATCGAAAGTAGAATTCGAAGATGAGGAAAAGTTACTTCAGATAGCATTAGAAAGAAATTCAGAAATTTGTGAACAGATGCAACGAAAAAACACAAGTTACATAAAATATTTTTAAGATTAAAAGACTCGAAAGCAGCTGAGAATGATCCAGAAAATGTAATAGGCAAGAATTTTGCCTTAATTCTTGGTGTACTGTATAAGATTTCATTAAACATAGCTTAATCACAATGAAGACTAGTGGTACCTACGAAATTAAGGGCAGACGTGTTGAAATTGACCCATGATGACCCAGCAGCAGGTTATGGAGGATTTTTAAGAACCTATCAGTTAACACGAAGAAGGTATTACTGGGATAAAATGAGTAGGGACATTTTTAAGTATTTGCAAGCATGTGACGAATGTCAACAACAAAAATCAAGAAATGCAAAGCCAGAAGGTCAACAAGTCAGTTACCCAAAACCGAAAAGAGTTTAGCAGAGAATATCATTAGATTATATAGGACCAATGGAAACATCAAAATTAGGAAATAGGTATGCGTTAGTAGTTATAGACCATGCGTCACGATATGTTTTTGAAACACCAACTCCATCAGCAACAGCTGTGGATTCGGTGAGGTTATTATTGAAAATATTTTATCAGGTAGAAATAGCACCAGAGATTGTGACTGATGGAGAAACTCATTTGACAGGATTCGTATTCCACGAATTTATCAAAATTAGAAAGTTAAGACATGATTGAACCACCTCACTCACCACAGAGTAATGGTGTAGTAGAGAGAGTAAAAAGAGATTTAAAACTACAATGAGAAAAGATTTAGACAGTAAAAAGAATGATTGGGATAGTTTATGTGAACAAGTAGCTTTTAATCATAATAATCATAGACATCAGAGTTTGAATACCACACTATTTATATCTTTTTATAACCGGGAAGCAGTTATTATAGCAGATTTAATAACTCCAATAATTCAAAAAGACACCGTAGAAGATCCAGAAGAAAAGAAAGAAGAACATCAGCAAATTGTGGATAAGGCTGTGAAGCAGACTGAAAAAGGTCAACAACAAAGAAACACAGTAGACAACCAGGAAAAAATAGGCAATTCATACAAAGTTGGAGATTATGTTTTGATGAAGACAAATCAGGAAGGTTTACAGTCACGATGGAGCAAACCGTTAAAAATAGTAGAACTAATAGAACAGTGTGAATTAAAATTAACAAGTTTAGATGATAATGTTAGAAAACTAATTAGAAGAGCCTATATTATAAATGTAAAAAGATAGAACCTAGCAGATCCGTGGTGTAGATATGTTGGTTATTTAGAAGGAAATAAGTTAGAGGAGGCATGTATTTTGCACAGACACATATAAAAACAACGAATACGATGAAGCGGACGAGGCGTAATGAACCGTGTCCTTCGGATTCAATAAAAGTGTAAACAGGATCAGTTCAAGGTCAAGATTCCAAAACGACATCACCAGAGATAATACCACAAAAGAGACCACGATGAAAAATATCACAGAATATATGGCAAAAGAGAGATGTTCCAGTAGGGAATAAAAAAGTGTGTGTTGCAGAGGGAGCCCGTACAACCATACTCACAACACCACCAAATAAAAGTAATGTAAATAATATAATTGTTGAAGGGTGATGTTGAGTGCAAGAAAGCACAACTCAACACAACTGATTAATTGGCATTTAATTAGTACCAAAAAGATCTATGTAAATTGCATAGTCAACCTGATGACCAAGCATTAGTTGACTATGGATAATTTGGAAGTAGAATGGACGTGACACGACACTGATAAGTTGGAACGTCGTATGACAAATTATAACTATAAACAATTATGAGTATAAAAAGCTATGATTTGGAATAAAATAAAATAATCTAATCCTAGATATCATCAAGGAACGTCTTCTTTATTGAGTAGCTGATAAGCACCCCGAACTACCGCCCGATAGCATCAAATCATATATTTCATTTATTAGCATGAGATAAATATCCATTACGTTAATCTGGCACGATTTGCTCAGGGTAGAAAGGGTTAAAGGTCTGAGATAGGTAGGATTATGGTGTTCTAAAAGCTAGTCTCCTCCGGCATTCTCAAAAGCTAAAAGAAGACAAGTGGCAAGAATTGTCAAGCAGGTTTTAACTATATTTGCTTTGTCAGACCTTTTTAAAGGAAAATTTGTAAAACGGTTTTGATCCGTCTAGGTACTTTTCAAGATTTTCAAGAGGGCTAACTTTTGTCTCTTTGGAACGGATCTCAACAATAAAAACAGCAATGGATTTAAGAATGCGTGTTCGGATCAAATCTTGTAACATTTAGAAAATAAATGGGCAAATTAATGAAATATTATATTATGTCCCTCGACATTTTCTAAAATTTAAAAAGGTAAAACAACGCACATAGCGCTCGACTCTATTTCCATCAAGGAGCTCCAAGCTGCCTTCAAAGGAAGCACTTGGGATAAAAGGTAACCTTAAAAGGGTATAAAGAGTTACGTACACACATTGTTAGATAAGTCTTTAGATTCGACGTAATAATAACGGGATTAAAATATTTTTTACTCATATTGAAATGCAATAGAATGTATACAGATTTCTCGTGAGTAAATTGCTGCTGTATTTCTTTAAAATCCATCTAAAATAAATTAAAATTTTCGCTTTTGCAAAATAATTCACAGGCATGGATGCAATGTGTTAAAAATCACTGGCGTATTTTTAAATTAAAGTTGACGGGTAAAAACGTATATGATAAGGGGGTTCGAAAATTACTGCACGATATACGCAACTTGAGATGTTGTGTCTAATATTGTAATAAAGGCACCATTTTTATGAATATTGGACGTTCTTATCTTGAATGAATATAGCAATAAAGTATAGAAACCCAAATTTAATGTTTATACTTGCAAGGCTTTAACTCTCGTTCGCCTTGTCACACTTTCAAGAGCTTTGCTTAGAGTCTTGACATAAATGCTTTAAATGGCAAATATCACTTTAGGCAGATTGCAGAGTTGCAAATTTGTTCTGCAGATATCTAGTGTATAACTGAGCTATAACGTAAATGTAACTAAATAGTTACATACTTTTACTTACAAAATGTCAATAAATTATGTTGACGTTTTTTAAATGTAATAATTACTAATAAAAATGAATTCTAAAAAAGAAAATTTAAATGTTGCATGTATACTGTGAAAACGTCAGCAAAACGACTTCATATTTTAACTACACTTTTTAACTTACACATCACAAAGTGATTCATGATGTAGACGGATTTCACGTGGGTAAAAGGCCTTGAAATGTCTTCCTGAAACCGCATTTCTGTAATTAAATGTTTAGTTTATTATTAAAAGCAACAAAATATTTGTATAAATAATATGGCGACTAAACTTCATTATACGAGCTGTATTTGAACAAAAAGGGATTCAAATTTGAAAATTCCCCGTCATACAAGACTGATATAAGTTATTTAAGATAAGTACAAATAGCATGCATGTCAATTATAGCTCAATGGCAGCAACTTGACAACGACGATAAAAAGATTGAATATAAATTGATAATTTGTTTCTAACTCAATTACAATTTCAAATAGTGAGGCTGAGTAAACATCACAGCTCTCCGCCAGCTGGTTTTGGTATGTAATCTAAAACTTCATATAAGGTATTGTTAGCACCTTATTAGGTTAAATGAAGCCTTGACTACATATTACATATACGCACCAATCCTAAATTGTGTTAGTTCAATTTCTAAAAATTCGTTTCGAATGCCATGCAGAACTTTGCACTGGCTGAATTGAATTTCGTGAAATATCATACGCCAATGGATGACACAAATTTCGTGCATTCTTTCTCTAATCAATTCAAAAATGGATATTAGTATACTGACGGATTTTATTTGCTTTACTTACTTAGTGCCGTACAATCTTCTCCCGCCCACCTTTCCGAAACTGAAAATCAAGTTCTGATGTCGTTTATCGTCCTGTTGTAACTAAATCAAGAATAGTTAAGTTAATTTTAGTTGAATAGTATACATTACATGTAAAATGATGTTTTAGTTTAAGTTTTTAATCACATCAACTAAAAATGCGCTAAAGCACGTACCTCAGGTGAAGATAGAAGTACTAAATAGTACCCAGTGTCGGTTTTGTCCGGCTGGTAAAGAAAGTCAAATACAAAAAATAGCCTTCGTACGTACGGAAGACTATCCGGCCCGTACCACTGAAAAAGCACAATGCAGATTTACTAATGGAAAAAGTATGATGCAGGCGGAAAATCACATTTAATATCATAAATTAATAATATTAATTAATACTTATAGATACTATATTTTCCTACAATACAAAATTCCTGATTATTACATATATCAAAATTATTGACCAAACACACTCACCTTAAGTCTCCGTATGACACTGGAAGGCAGCAACAGAGAACCAGTTTTGTATTGAAAGTGGTTATGTCGAACTGATGTAAACTGACAAATGCAAAATTAAATTAAATCAGTAAATGGGAGATGTGCGTTGACTGTGGAGGAAAAATAGAAAGGAGTGGACTGGACGCTACGCTCGTATACTTGGTACGAGTCACGTGGTCCGGCCTCCCTACGAAGGGTGTATTTTTCTTGGCACGGTACTTAGTTACCTCACCTTGTTTCCTTGAATGAAAATAAAATACCACACACAATAGCATGTATCTGCATATTTTTTAAATTACTTGGATCGCATCATATGTGAAAAGCCCTTCAAGCATCGGCTGACTGCGGCTGAAAGTTACTGTCGTGCTCCGTGCTTGAGTGTGCCGAGTGTGCTGACTGTTGAGCCATTCGTTGCGCTCAAATCATCTTCTTTGTGCAGGAGTAAGAATTTACGAAGACCCGACACGAGTTATTTACGAGTAACGACATGTCAAAGTAGACGAATCTTTGCGTTGTACTGAAATTGATGATTATTAGTTTTTGTAAATTGTTCAAACGACAAAACAAGCAAGCCCATTTTGGCCGAGCACGAGACTAAAGCCGTTGTGCAATAAATATTTAGAAAAGATCAGTTTGTTGTAGCTGTACAAGAGAAATACAGACAGTTGCAGTTGATAATTTTTTAATTGAATTTTGATCACTCATTTAAAACTACACCTTATTGATGGTTTTTACTTCCTTTAAATGTGGCCTCGCGCGCGTTTATGTGTTAATTTATGCAGTAAATCCTGGCATCTAAAAACACGTGTGATATAATATTTATACTGATAATGTCGGAAAGAATATCATGTTTAATTACTTATAAAATATTATTCAACTTTTAAATTTAACACACCGCAAACATTGAGAAAGGTCTCAGTGAATGATAAACAATTGTGATTTATTATAACTATCAAAGAACAGAATGCAGAAAAGAGAAAATGATTAAGTTTACATGCAGACTACTATTACCATATGTATATACTAATAATCCAATAGGTGTTTTACAAACCTTTAATATTATTTATCGTTTACCCATTGTTTTGCCGATTTGAAAATGAAATTAAGAGGTATATATATATTTAAAGGCTATAACCGTGTGATTTGGTTGAGATTGTAATTCGTTTTTCTTCTATAATTTGATTTAATAATATTATAATGCCATGATAACTCAAACTATGTTTAAAACAATGCTTTATTAAAAAGCTGAAACTACTATAAGTAAATTTAGTTGCTCAGTAGTACTGTAATTAGTCTGTAAACGACAATGTAGACCTCTCAAAATTTGGTCAGCGGGCAACCAATCTTACAGTCTCCAAAATAGCTTAAATTGTAGATATTGCTTTCTGTAGTTTCAACGCATTCAGATTGGGTCTGTAGATTCCCGATATTAAATTTATTCCTTAGTTGCAATGTTTTTAAAAAATGCTGATTTGATTCGGTCAAGGTTACTGATGTAAACAACTCAAATATTTTAAAAAACTGCATCTAAAGAATCAAATTAAAAATGGTAAATATAAAGACCCAAACCGAATGCGTTGAATCTACAGAAAGCAATATCTACAATTCAAGCTATTTTGGAGACTGTAATTTTAGTTGCCAGTCGACCGATTTTTGAGAGGCCTGCAACAATAAATTTGGAGTCATTGTAGGAGATTGATCATTTAACATAAACCGTACTCTAAAAAAACATTTGTGTTATTAGCATTATTATTTTGAGTAAAAGTAACAACTAAGTAAACTAATATCTTCCCCAATATTTATTTGGGATGCGTTATCCTTTGCTGTTTCATTATATTGTAGCCTGTTTTTTAGTATCGCTTTTTGTTTCCTTTTAAGTTTTCGGTTTATTGCATCCTCCCCAGTTTTTAACGATGTTCGGCTGCGGCTTTTTACAGTTGCTTTTCGTCCGTGTAAATATTTACCAAGTTCTTCTTCCGCTACAAATCCTTGCTTAAGCATAATTGAGTAACACACAGCTCTTAATTCTACCAGTTTTGAATGTTGTAATTACGGATACAAGTTTATTGAACTGTCGACTCTGTAATATCATTTAAAAAAAATAATTAACTCAGTAATAAAGCACGATACACAATAACTATTTGTTGGGAAATATTTCAATTTCAAAGGTATTGTTTCATAATATTACAAGTACGGCAGAGCACTTAATTAAAAGTGGTAGCGTATTGTACTGCATATAGTCTAGTTAAATGACTGTAGGAATATCTTAGGCTACAAACCAACAACCCGAATTCAAATTAAAAATTTTATGGCTGAATAAATTTAAAACTTAATTTTAGAATAACTGCTAAATTAAATGCATTGTAAAAATTAAGGTTTACTTTTATATGATTTACTTACATTAAAACATAAGGCGTAATGAGAAGTATTTACATGGAGTAATTGAGAGCAAATGTTGAGTATTAAAATATACTGGAGACAGCTAGTCCTTCAAATTCTAAGTCATCTGGCTCTGCTTCAAAACCATACTTTCTTTCATTGGGAATGTTGTGTGCCGTATCGTCTGAGCGAATGTGTCCTTTCTGTAGCCAGCGTTTTACATAGTTAGTTGGATTCCATTTGGACCAATGTACACGTTAACTCGAACAGTCAGAAAAGATTCAATTGTGTTACTTTGAAGGCTTGCCCTACGCTTTCGGTCTGCAATTCGAGCAGCTATTGAGAACGTACTTTCCACTACAGCTGTTGAAATTGATAAAGACAGCATTCCTTCAACCACTCGTTTAGTACTGGGTGTCCACTCTACCGATTGTGATATTAGCATATATTTCCAAAACGTGTTTGGGTCCGAGTTTTGAAGGGATTCGTACATGGGAGTGCAGCGTATGATAGATTCTTTTAGTTTTTGCCATTCTCCTAATAACGTATTTTCGTCCAAAGTCAGTCCAAAACGTTTTGCTACTGATAAAAATTCTGGATTTCCGTAATCAATTATTTGCTGCAAATTCTCAGGAACGCCATTTTCATCTGGATTTTTCAGTAGTGGGATATTTAAAGGCTCAAATATATCCATGAGGCTATACTCTTGATCACCAAATTGAGCAGAGAATTCTGATAGAATGTTATCTAAAAACATTCGACGCAATGTCACAAATAACGGAATTGGTTCTGTATCGTCGTCACTTAATTCAACACCTTTGTACGTAACACGTTTTTCATTTTGATAAATTTCTGCTGTGCAATCGCCTTGAGGAGTGTCATCACAAAAGCATTCTTGCAGAAACGCTAATACAAAAGGCGAATGTTGATCTTCTTTTAAAGTAACAAGTGATGCATGAACAACATCAGTAATTTTTTGAATTCCCACAATTGTACTGTGATGTTTTTGGGTTTCTAAAGAAAGCTCACTAAAAAGATGTGTAAGATCAAACAAGAATGCGAATGTTATCATGGAAGTCCGATCTTGCAACAGAGAAGCCAGATGTTCTGCTTTAACTTTTGAAGCTTGATCATTAGCTGCATGCCGCTTTAAATCTTCAACAACAAAGGACCACATTTTGAAAAATGAGCTTAGAGCAGTTTTTTCGGATGTAGCCCAGCGTATTTCATATATAGATT
>JAQFZC010002303.1:0-23798 GCA_034695205.1 Dicyrtoma fusca | reverse complement strand
TCGTATACTGAGTCCGTTGGGCTATCCTCGTTGGAGGACAGTGATGACTTTGTTTTGTTTATAAAGTTCGTCTTTCTCTCTAGATATAATGTTGTTGCCACCATATTTGACCACGAACGAGTCATTTACGATTGTGTAAATAGTCTACACAGCTTTTTCAAAATGTTCAAAACTATAATAATCAACACTCCAAAAAGGTCATAATCGTTTTTAACTTTTTTCGTGTGCTTACAAAAGTAGAAAATAATAGATTTGCAATAATGTTTTGAAAACGTGTATATATCATAATCATAATACTTTAATAGTTTTTAAAAGTAAACATTATGCAGCTTTACCATTTTCATAAAATGTAAATAGCGCAGCGGTTTCAGTATTTTTTGTACCTGCAAAAATCTTTATTACACATCTTTTAAAGGTGAACACAGATCTCGTAGGCATTTTTGAAAAAGTACAAATTGCAGTTTTAACATTTTTGAAAATGTCTTATAGTGATTATGCATCTTTTGAAAAAATATTGGTAAAAAGTTGATTGTTGGGACTTTCACTTAAATTCCATTAAGGGGACGCTAGAGTTGCTTCACCAAGCTCTTAAGTGTCCCTTTAGTGAACTTACACCACAATGGATTTTCACCGACGATTATTCATTGTAGTTGCTGCCAGGTCTAGTGCAGTGTATTGGGCAGATTTATAGAAGCAAATTTCAACATTTTTAATGCGCGCTTTGCATCCATCCATTTTAATTATATCTTTTATGATATATTATATTTTATTCACACATGACAGCTGCATGACATATATACATGAGCGATTTGAATTAAGCGTCACTTTTTAACAAATTCTAATAATTAGTACCTACATAACTACATACATTTTTAGTAATGACGATGACAGCACCTGCCCATGGATATTCTAATTGCTTGGATGAATGAAGTGGAATAAAATTATTTTTAACTAAGAATCGTATTTAAAAATAATATTTTAATTTTACAATTCGGATGAATTAATGAGCTAGATAACGTTACGTACTATAGGGCACGAAGTCTAGTCACAAAAGGTTGGCCAAACTCACTTTTTTTTCCAACAAGCGGTACTCTTTTGAGCCCAATTCTTGAGTGTTACGTCACCATAACTCGTAGTGGGGAATTGGAACCCTTGAATTATTTACTGCCGCGATAACGATTAATGAACGATGGGGATGGTGGTGTGGGCGCTTATTTGTGTTTGAGTATGTGACCCTTGTCAACAACGCATGTGCATCAGGCCAGGAATGTTTTTGCACAAGAGACATTTTAGTAATTGAAAACATGCAAAATTGAGAAGGGTGAAGTGGGTGATCCAAAATTCCTACTAATTTCGAACTAAATTTATGCGCAGCCCCTTACTAAAGCCTCTTCTTTAAGCCTTTTCTAAAGTCGACGCAATCTTACGGCTTTTGATGTCAAAAATAATTCGCAACTTTGAAGTTGTGAACGGTGACGGCTAACCAACGCCACCTGCTAACCCTACTTAAACGGTTTACAAAATTTGCAACACTATTTTCAATAAACACTTGACAGGTCTGTCAGTGGGTATGGGCGGCATTGTAAAACTATCTGAATTCTTGAAATGCAATAAAAATCCAACACGTTTATTAATTCTTTGCAATATGCAAGCTCACACAAATTCCGTAAATATGATTCCAGTTAGTTTTGTAATTCTCAGGAAATCAACCATATATGTAAGTATAAATTATTAGTTAATTTATTTTTTTCTAATTCAACCGCACTTGGAAAAATGAATAACATCTGTTTGTTGAAAGCATTTTACTAAATCTAAGTTGAAGGGATTGTGCTGTCCTATTCGGATCAACAATATGTAATCAATGATATTAATGTTCCGCTGTCACAGGCATAAGTGGAATTCAGTTTAAATAGCCAGAAAAACTGCTCTACGTTGAAAGACTATATTCAAGAAATTCAAAACTACAAGATGCTGCACTATAGTCTTGGTTAATGAACTCTAATTAATCTAAACTCCTAGGAGGCAAAGATATTTTGATGTTTTGGTCTCAAAAAAGTGCACTAGGAGCACTAAAGCACTATACTTTATAAATTCAATATTTAATGTAGCAACGTATTAAATTACTCTTGTGTACACAACTACTGTAAGTACGAATAAGTTCCAAAATGTTGATTCTTCATTTGTTTTAATTTTAATGCAAATACTGGACGGTTTTTAAATAACATATTTCTTAAGGAGCAAATTAAGTGTATTCTAATATGAATTTAATTAAAGCTCTATATGAAAGATACATAGAGCACATATTCAACGTCAATTCGTCAATATATTTTGACAATCTTACGTACATATGTAAAACCCATCCATCCGTTTATTCTAGAGATTCACTGTTGCATAATATTTTATAATAATATTGCTTGGGATTACTAACTAGCTTCACTGTAATTTAGTAGACTCAACATTCATTATAAACTTTGAAATATTATTAAAAGCTCAAATAAACAACTGCAACATGTATCAGTTATCTTAAAAATAAAACAACGAAACTAATTGATGATTCAAATCCCACCTGATAAGGCCAATTTAAACAAAAATAAAACTCAGCCTAAAATAAAAGGATTCTATACTGATTAGCTTACTAAATTATTGCGCTTGCTTTAGAAGGCTTCTGTACCGTGCAGAATATAATAACGTTAATTTAATTGGTTATATATTTGCTAATACTTTATGCATTTTGTTGGAAACGCGTTTAGTCATTCTGCTTCAATGTCGAATAAATTATAATTTATGTTATTTGAAAAAATAAATAATAATGCTGTCATCTTACCGCTTTGCTATCAAAAACAATTTACAGCTTGGAAGTACAGCACTAAAGAACTACAAAATTAATTAATGTAGAATTATTATAGTAATTAAATAATTAAGAAAAATTACAAAAGCACGCAAAATATTAATAAAACCAGTGTTCCTAATATTAACTAACCAGTTGTAACCGGTTTGAACCAGCTAACCAACACCATTTGCTAATTCTACATAAGCTGTTAAAAAAATTAATCTTTTACTTCAAGCGCACTTGAAAATAGAAATAATAATTGATCTTTGATCCTTTTACTAAAAACCTAGATTAAACTGATTATTTTCCTACTTGGAAAAACAGTATGTATGCTCTGATATTATTACTTCGCTGTCAGAGGCGGAATGTCGAATTCGGTATAAATAGCCTGCAAAGCACCTCCACTTTAAACAAATCGACCTCACTGTATTTTTGGAGCCAGTCAGGAGCTTCATATTTGTTTCTCTTCTGGAAATATTTTATTAATTAAAAACTATTTGATTTCAACTCAAGTGAACTGGAAACAAACTGAAGCAAATAACAAAAATGAAGACCTTATTGGGACCCATCGGAATTTTATTGCGGGCACTTGCACTCGTGGCCTTCTTGCATTTATTTGCGTGGGAAACAGTTTCAAGCAGGAATTGTGGTTCTACGATGCTCAAGGCAACGGGCTTTACTTTAATTCGCCTATCTCGGATACGTCAAATTACAGTTTGATTCTTCCTCAAGTAACCAGAGTTTGCACGAAAGGAATGTAAGTATCTACTTTTTTTACCGCAATTTTATTGAAAATGCATAACACAAATAACATTGGTTCGTAAATTATTGGATACCAGGATTTTAGCTGACATACATATGAGCGTGTGAGTGATGCATGTAACTGTACACTTGCACATTTTAAGCTGATTGCTTCTTTCTACAGGTGGTCTCTTTTTAGTGGAGCAAACTTTCAAACGCTTTATGATTTCCAAGGATTATTGGATAATACAGGCATTAACTGCATTAGCTATACGAACGCAGCATCAGTGAAATCTCTCCGACACTGGGGAGCCAACGACACGGACACCGACGCCCTCAGTTTGTACGAAGGAGAGAATTTAGACGGAAAAGAAATCTTTGTCACTGCACGAGGCCACACAGGGATCACAAACAAAATACTTAGCGTTACAGCCACAGGAAAGTCTGACTGGACGCTCTTTGAAGGACAGGAATTGGATGGGAAATCAACATGCTACAAACTTCCATCTGGTTCTTACATTGACTGGACCATTGTGAGTTGGTTAAATATGACAACAGTTGGTTCAGTTTTTAAGGGCTGCGATGCTCAAGAAATTCAAAACTACAAGGTGCTCCGTCAGTCGTCGTTTAACTCAAATTAATAGCTGAACTCCTAGGAGACAAAGATATTTTGATGTTTTGGTCTAAAACAAAGTGCACTAAAAGCATTAAAGCTTATATACTTTTAAAAAACAATATTTAATGCAGCAAGTATTATATTACTCTTATATATACTAATTCTGTAGCTACGAATAAATTCCAAACTGTCAATTCGTCAGTTCCGTTAATGCTTGAACTTAACGTTTTTAAATAATTTGTAGGTACATAATTGTTAAGGAACAAACTAATGCATTCCAATTTGAATTTAATTAAAAAGCAACATGAACGATACATGCAGCACTTATTGTTAGTTAACGTGATTGATTATTTTGACAGTAGTTCCGTTGTTCGCATATAAAACACATCCAAAAGTTTATTCTTCAAGCTGCCTTTTGCATATTGCTACAAAATAATATGGCTTTGGATTACTAACTGGCTTCGCTGTAATTTAATGGACGTAACATTTATTGTAAGCATAAAAATACAATTAAAAACATACAAAAGCTACCTCATCTATCGGGTGGTAAGATTTATTGATATAAAAATCCAAAAATACAAGTAGGCAAGTGTTACAATCATGACATCGTCAACAAGTTTACATTTTTAAAATCAAAACTAAATGATGTGTGGTTCTTTGGAGTGCAATACTCACTATCAATTCGAGTTTATCATAAAAGGTGTAACTATCTGTAATTACATAATTTATTATTATTGTCGCATATTGGCATTATTGCTGCTGTTGCTGATGGTTGCAGATTAGCTACACAAGTAATGTTAATGTAAGTCACTTGATGGATTTTGCTTGCTTGCCTACAGACTTAATAAACAATTCCAATTTGAATGAACTAAATGAACTAGCATAATTTATGTTTGTTTGCAGGCGTTTATTCATTCAAACTAAAAGCAATATATTTAAATAGTTCATTTTACCCCGTTTGAAAAACAGGAGATACCTAGTTCATGGTTTAATACATATACCTATTTCAAAACGTGTACCCCAAGTTTTTAAAAAAGTACAGAAAAAAGAGGTTATGGCCAGTATTAAAGAGTTCATTTAACGAACTAATTATTAGAAGAATTCAAAAATGCAAGTTGTGCCCTTTCTGAAGCTTTAAGGATATGCATCATTTTGTATCATAAACGTGTAATACGCGGCTTTAGAACTACCTATATACGCTTTCAAGACAGAGATATATGTATATTACACTGATACAGGTATGGAGAATATTTGTAGAATTTGGCAATCAATTTATTTCCGGGATGTCCATCAACCCCACACAACATTTACCATCAGCAACAAATTAAAAACTATTATTTATGAAGTCACTCACTACTCTGTCGTATTGTAAGTCAAGTCACGGTTAAGTGGATGTGGATATACATTTATCATTTAAGAATATGTAAGGGAGCTAACAGTGATTAGCTTCTATAGCTTATCAGTTGATTACCATTAATTGTCCACAAACTAAACACGGTCTGCATGGAGGATTTTTTCCGTAAGCGCGATTCCGTAGAACTTACATAGGTACATATAAAAGGGAGCTGGGGGTAAAAAAAAATAGGTGTCCGTTTTAATTTTTTGTCGGTAGATCTGAATACGAAATATAAAAGTTGAATTGTGTAATTATAAACAGCCTGAATGTCTTTTATTTGCAACAAAATATTTCTAAACAGTAAAATTAGTGATGTTAGATTAATTAAAAAATCCAAAATCACCTGAAATTTGCTCTTTAGAAGAAAAAAAAGGGCGGTGGAGGTAAAAAAAAACAGCCCCTGTAAATGCTGAAAATCAACTGTGAATAATCAGAGTGCCCCACAATGCGATGATTTCTACATCTTTAAAAACTGCTTTTGTTTTACAAATGTTGTAAAAATGCAAAAAAATACAAAACCCTTAAAATTGAAAAATACACATTGCTGATTAGTCCAGTTGGGTAAAATAGCTTATCTAGAGCATTTTGACCTCTTATTTCAACTTTATATTGCTGGTTTTTTTTATCCCCATGCCTGTTTTTACTGTGATTTTTCTAGAACATTCCTAAAATTAGCATAACTTTTTATAACCACACATTATTCGAGCCAACTTGATTTTATGTTGTAGACAATTAAATTCTGCATCTAGTAAATGGCCCGACGTAATTTTACAGCATTTTAAATCGCAATAAAAGCTGCAGTCCCGTAGGGGAAATTTTAGGCTCTGTAAAAAGGTTTTGCGGGAAACGGATATTTCTGTATAGATTGTTTCCCTGCGACGTACTAACATATGAAAAGTGTCTTGCCAAATATTTTCTAGGGCACTTTTTAATGCAGTTTTTTGTTTGCTTTTCCGAATATAGTAAAACACAATAAGTCTTGCCTAGATTTAATAGAAGAGTCAAACATTACGACATGCTTTAAGTAGCAGGTAGAACAGTCAACTTCCTTTAAGTGCTACCAACAGTGAACTGAAGGCTTCTAACTTGTTCCTTTCTAATTTTATTTATTTTATTGTTAAGTATTTATGCAAACATATCATGTACGTATATCTCGCTGGCAAACCTATCTATTTAGGGGTATATCCATTTTATTTCAGGGGCAAACTTGAAAAGCGCTAGGGGGAAACTCAACCTTTTTTAATTTTAATGTTTTAAGGGGGCAACTCATTTCATTTTAGGGGCCGAATAATTTTATACCCAAACTAATACGTTCCAACTTGAATTTAAATAAAAAGCAACATGAATGATACATACAGCACTTGTTGTTAGTTAACGCGATTATTTTGACAGTTGTTCGCATATAAAACACATCCTTCAGTTTATTTTTAAAGCTTTTTCATATTGTTGCTACATAATAATATGGCTTTGGATTTCTACCTGGCTTTGCTGTAATTTAACATTCATTGTAATAAGCATAAAAATACAATTAATAGAGACCCGCGGAGTAATAGAGAATTTACGGTACATAATGTATTATTACTGTCGATACTATAGCACATAGGCAATATTACTTCTGTTGCTGATAATTGCGGATTATAGCTACACAAGTATTACACAAATATTAATGAAAACCATATGTGCAAAGGTCAAAGGTAAACCAATTGGAACCATTTGTAGTTCAAAGGCAGCTGTAATTACTATATATTTAAATAGTTTATTTTACCGAGTTTGAAAAAGTGTACAGTAGGTAAATCATGGTTTTGCATATTTCAAAACGTGTACACCAAGTTTTTATAAAGTATGGGAAAATGAGATTTTATGGAACAATATTAAAGAGCTCATTGAACGAACACCTTAGGAAAAAGGTTAATCCTGGTTTGTTACTTTTAAAAAGTGTACATTGCTGTTTTAATATTTCTGTAAAGTGTAAATAGCTGTCTCACCATTTTCATAAATTGTAATAATTATCCCTTTTACACATTTTGAAAAAATTGAAGCACTTGTACTATTTTCAAAAGGTAGTGCAAGTTGCAGTTTTAATATTTTTGAAAAAGTTTCTATAGGGATTTTACATCTTTTGAAAACGTATAAGTAGAAACTTGATTGTTGGGACTATTGTCTTTCTCTCCTCGTCCAGTGGCATGTACATTTATTCACACAAACAACAATGAAAGGCTCTTGTTTCATTTCACAAAAGTAGTGTAGGTACTCAAACCTCATCAGTATCAGGTAAGTAGGTTAAAAAAATCCAACATAGGTAAGTTACAAAAATGACAGGGCATTGTAGTGTGTCGATTCATACGCAAGGTGGCAGCAAATAAGTCAAGGTCAAAATTTGAAGCATTATTGGTCACGGCAAGGTCAAAAGCACTCCTTTGTTGGATTTTAATGCAAATAGACTGTCAAGACCAAGAAGTCCATTTTATTTCAAACATGGGTTTTTTAACTAAGACGTAGTAATAATAACTACAAAAAAAATAAGTGAGTTATTATTACAGCAATTACATAATTAAGAAAAATTGCGAAAACTATCCAAAATTTTAATAAAATCAGTGTCTCTATTAATAACTAGCCCATTGTAACCGGTTTGAACCGACTAGCTAACACCAGTTGCTAACTCTACATAAGCTGTTGACACCATTATAACCGCGTTATTGTAAGGAAGATAAAAATAATGTTTGCAGTAAACACTTCACCTGTCGGCTGGGATGGACGGATATCTTATAGATGTGCATTCCTGAAACGCAGTAAACATCTAACAATACTAATCCTGTGCAATATTGCAGCTCAATCAAAAGTGCCATAAATGCCATTCTATTTAATTTTGTATTTGCTAGGAAATCAAAAATAAAAAATTTTAGCTTCAAGTGCCCTTGAATATAGAGATTTTGTTTAATATTTGGTTCTTACTAATTGAAGGTAAGAGGGATTGTGTTTTACAACTCGGATTAACAGTATCTATGCAATATGATATTAATATTTTACCGCCAAAGGTGGATGTAGAAATGAGTATAAAAAGCCTTCAAAACACTTCTACTTTACCAAAATCAAATTCAGTCCATTCGCAGATCCAGTCAGATTCATATTTATTTCTGTAATAGAAATATTTTATAAAATAAAAGCATTCGAACGCCCGAAATTAAACTGCCATAAATTGAAGAATAATGAAGTCCTTGGGATCGGTTGGAAGTTTTCTGTGGGCTCTTATGCTTTTTGTTGCAATCGTTTGCACTGGAAATTGTTTCAAGCAGGAATTGTGGCTCTACGATGCTCAGGGCAACGGGCTTTACTTTAACTCGCCCATCTCGGACACTTCAAACACTTTGCTTCTTCCTCAAGTAACCACAGCTTGCGCAAGAGGAAAGTAAGTTCAGTTTTTGACTGCAATTTGAATGAAAATGCATAACAAAAATAATATTCACTTCCCAATCATTGGATACCTTGATCGTATATCACTGCCTGTGATGCTCTGGAACTGTACAGTTGCCCTTTTTTAAACTGATTGCTTCTTTCTACAGGTGGCATCTTTTTAGCACCGCAAATTTTCAAACGAGTCATGCGTGGTTTGGATCGCCCAGTAATACAAGCATCGTCTGTGATAACTTTACGACAGGAGCAAGAGTGAAATCTCTCCGACACTTGGGAGCCAGCGACACTGACACAGATGCCCTCAGTTTGTACGACGGAAAGGACTTTAACGGAACAGAAATTTTTGTCGCTACACAAGCCCAAACAGGGATCAAAAATCAAATAATTACCATTGCAGGAACAGGAACGTCTGACTGGATGCTCTTTGAAGGACAGGAACTGGACGGAAAATCAACATGCTTTGAAGTTCCACGCTCTGATTCGTACCTGAACGCTAATTATGTGAGTAATTTAGGGCTGATCACAGTTGGTTCCGTTTTTAAGGGCTGCGATGCTCAAGAAATTCAAAACTACAAGATGCTTTACAAGTGTCCGTTTGTAAACTCTAATTAATGGCTAAATTTCTAAGACACGAGGATATTTTGGTGTTTTGGTCTCGAAATTAAATTGCACTAAGAAAGCATTACACTTTACTACTTTAATGTTTCATGTAGCAAGTATTATATTAAAGTACTCTTATGAAGACAAATACGGTAACTACGAATAAATTCAAACCTGTCGAACCGTAAGTTCTGTTATGCAAGAACTTACCACTTTTTAATTCATTTGTGGACCGGAGTATATAATTCTTAAGAAACAAATTCGGTGAGTTCTAAAATCATTAAAAATAAAACTCAACATGAACGGAAATGTTTAAATAAACTACAGCTTTTATCAGTTAATTCGTAGTATTCATTAATTTAAAAATACAAAAAATAAATGCTAGAATCAGGCAAAATATTTATTAATAAAGTTTTGACTAAGCAGTGCCGTTTTGGCCCATCATCATTTTGAAAACATCGAGATCGTATATTCATCATAACCTTCCAGCCTAGTGACTAGTCAGTAAGCAAATTCGAATGAAACTGTATCTCATTATACTGCATCCGGCACATAGATAATAGTTGAGCAGGATTAACCCACTACCGGGCTATGCTAGATCACTGTCGTAGAACGAAATACGTTGGTTAGGCAAAGGTGCGCTGAGGCAAAACCCGGAGCCAGAGACCCAACGGTTGGCAGTGGAAAGGCATAGCCCACTATGTAGATGGGGGATATCCAAAGGCTCACAAAGCAAAGAGAGTAACAGCTGCACACAGTTCTGTAACAGCCAGTTGGCTATATATCAGAACTCTAAACCTCCTATATATATATATTCATCATAATAAAAAATAAATGGATAAAATCGATCGGTTCTAAACTGTGAAAAATCAAATTTTGGCTAAATCGAACCACTTCTCCAGTCTCACCTTTCTCAGCTGATTGCACAAAACGTTTGCAGTTTCACTTTTCTAACATTAGCTTATGCAGTTCTAGATCTCGGGCACAACTCCGATTATTTATGTAAACTAAAGAAAAATATTACTAACTTTATTCAGCAAGTTTACACATTTTAATGCTTCCTTGCACCCTTCTACCCATTTCTAATACATATGTAAAAGGTTAAAATAGATCTTGTACGCATTCTGAAAATGTGTAAACGGCGGTTGTAATATTTTTAAAGAAGTTTTTATCAGGGTTTTACATGTTTTGTGAAAATATTGGAAAAAAGCTGGCTGTTTGGACGTTCTTTAAAATCACATTAAGGGGAGGCTAAACTTGCATCACCAAGCTGCGGAAAAGTCACTTCAAAAGAACTTACGCCGCCAAGGATCTTCACCGAAGAGTTAAGTTTACTACCTTAAGTTTGAATAGACTTTGAACTCTTTTTGCTAAAAACAAATTATCAGCGATTTATTTAACATAGTTCGAGTGATCCTTGACCTCCAAATTTTTAAACTATACTCTAGTGCTACACTCTCTGGTAGGCTAAAAATCCGACTTTAAAAAAATGAGCGTTTTTAAATATAATGGGAGCTGTTGGGGTTTTCTGGTAAAACGAGTTATGTCTACTATAATTATTTCAATATTTAAAATATTTCTTTAAAAATCATACAGCATGTAAAGGTTTCAGTAATTTCGGCATAATATGCTTCTAAAAGACCTACATACTAGTAATGCGCAGGCACCTTCATTTTGAAAAAAGTTAATTTCATAACTCTTAGTTGGAAAATATCTAACAATTTTGATCCTGCGACATTTCAAAGCTCACACAAATCATTTCAGATGTTCTGAGATAAGTACAATAAAGATCAAAATGTGGAGCCTACGGACAAGATCTGTCTACAAGTACTGTTTTGGTTCTCAGTCAATTGAGTACAAATTGTCTCTATTTATATTTTTACAATTTAGATATTTTTAAAGATAAAATTTGGATGAAACGTCAGCCCTGCATTAAAAATTAAACGCAATCATGTCTATTAATTGCATCAGCTTTACTTATTATAACGTGTAATAACACAGTTCTGCTTTATTATTGAAACCATTTTTAGTCACGTCGAAATACTTGATGTCTGATGCAAAATGCCTTTTGGTGATATTCAGAGAGTAGCCTTGTACCCTCAACACTAACTTTGTATTTCCATTATGGTTATCTAAGACGGAATTTATCTGTAACTTGAAGTGCACTTGAAATTAGAAAAGCATGTCGTAATGTTTGACTCTACTATTAAATCTAGGGAAGACTTATTGTGTTTTACTATATTCGGAAAAGAAATATGTATGCTATGATTCTAATATTTTGCTGTCAGAGGCGAATGTGAAAGACAGTAGCAATAGCCTGCAAAGCACGTCTACTTTAAGTCCAATCCAGTACACTTGCAGATCCAGTCAGGACAGGAGATTTTTATTTATTTCCTTAATAGAAAGAATATAAGATACTACATACATATGTCATAGTTTGTAAACTCTAATTAATGGTTTATTCCTAGGACACAACTATAATTCGCAGCTTTTGTCTCGAATCTAAATCATATCAATAACTAAGAAATCATTGCTGTTTACAAACGCAGTATTTAGTGTACCATGCACTATATTGTCCCTGTGCATAAGTCATACAGGAAGCCCTTTAATAGGAGAACTAGTAACTGAATTATTTATTAGATAACAAGTGTGGCCGCCAGTCCAATGGACGGCTATATCTTTTACGTTTATTAGTAACAAAATTAGGAATTTCAGATTTTGAATTTCCAAAAACAGGACATTTTTGTCACATCGTAAAAGTTTGCTTCTTATCCGTTTTATTGAACACAAATCATGTTCCGAAATATATTTTCTAATAAAAAAAAACACACTATAAATTGAAAGTAATGCATTTCATATAAAAAAAACTAATAATTACTACAACTGTTTCGGCCCTGCCAGCTACAAAGAATTAGCTTGGGATCGGGTTTACGAAGACACTATGAAAACAGCCGCTGTAGAATTCTATATACACTGCAGGAAAATAAAAATTCAATAATGAGCTTTTTTGTCCCGCTGGCTGGATTTGCCCCTCTGGTGACCAGCCGGATTTGCCCGTCTGAGAACTGGCTGGATTTACCCCTCTATGAAACTGTCCAGTTTTGCCTCTATGCATTGGAAACTGTCCGGATTTTCCCCTCTGTCCGGTTTCCTCCTCGCCGGCCGGTTTTACCCATATCTTTTATACTTTTCTGGTACACTCACATATCTGTACCCATGCCAGATTCAAACAAATTTTTTAATCGTAAATCGTGTTGCATCTACGCAATTCAAACAGTTCTTTCCGCATTCAGCAAGGCAATCTTAGAGTTCGCGCATCTTATGCTTTTACTGGTTTTTTTTAATTGTTTTGCTTATCGAAAGTAAGCCGTCAAGCAATTTTTGACTCCAATTTCCCTTAAAATGTTCAATTTAATGCCTCTGTAATGCGTTTGCCCGAAAACAGGATATTCAACGTCTTGCTTATTGACATGTACGCAGGACGCAGAGCAGGCAGTTTCAAAACAGGACAATCCTGCCTAAATCAGGACGTCTGGCATCCCTAAAATGTTAAATCTAAGAATGCCAGTATATTTACCCGGAATGGGACACCAAAAAAAGCATCATTTGATTTTTATTATTATGTTGATGAATGATAATTACAGTGATAATAACTATGATCGTGAAATAAGTATACGTAGCACTAATGAAACAACAATTGCATAAATTGCATATGAAATAAAAAATAATAATACAGTAGGTCTAGCAATACTATTTTAAATAACAACGATAGTGGTCTTGTTAATAACAATTTGTCAGTATAATGCAATTAAGCGTCGAGACAATTTATCCGTGTTATCCATCTCAGCATATAAAATAAACGCGGTTTCATTCGTTTACTGATAAGAATATATAGAAAGAGATAAGCACATACAATGTATAAGCTGAACGACTGCACAGGGACAAATCCACGAAGGTATATTTATTTTATGCATTGCACGTAAAAGCTGAGTTTAAATATTTAGATCCTATTCAGTAGTTTATTTGTACTTGTAAGAGTAGAGGGTAAAGATAACTTTTATTATTTTAAATCCACGTAGATGTTTGAATGTCATTATGTTGTATTTCTTGTTGTACATATGCATATGTTATTCATACGATTGTTGTACAACCGTCTATAATTTTAACAAATGCAGCAGAAATAGGCATATTATACGATGCAATAATTATTTTAATTCTTTCCTTGTTTTTGCTTTTAAAAATGTTAATTTAAGCAAAATTTTATTTCATCTATTTAAATAGTCATGGTTTTCCTCAACACGGTCCCAGCAATACAATTTACACAATGCAATTTAGGCATAAAAACTTATAATAAAACTATGTAAAAAACACACAAGGAGAGAGGATCTCTACCATTTAGCAGTCATTTCCAAGTTATTCTCTCTCTGTACTATTTTCATTATAAAACTATTGAAATTCAAAAAGCATTTTAATTAAAATATATACGTCTGAAAGCTCAGGTTCTAGTTCATAAAAACAATCTCACGACTATTATTTCTCACAGCAACGAGTAAACGCACAATTAAATACACTCTTATTATATACAAATACAAAATAGTAATCGCATGAGTACACAAACGAGTACAGCTAAAGCCTTTTAACTGCATAATTCAGTATATATACACTTTGCTACATGAATAGCAGGGAGCTCATAGCAAGACTACATTGAAGTTTAAGTTTTGATTAACGTATACCTAGGGATTAGTTTTTCGATTAATAATGATACCAGTTGCATTATCAACATTTGTATTCACAAAGCGTATGCTTATATTACTATGTATACAGTGTTTATTTCTTGTCACATTTTGTTTGTGTACATGGAGAGTATCGAAACAAACTACATGTAAAACAATTCAGAACGAAATTTCCGAAGCCTCTCAGTGTAATTAATGATCGGCAGACGGTGCCAGCATCAGGTATTTGTCCAAATTAATCTCTTTTTTTTGTACTTTTATATGTGCGTTAAAAAAATAAATTGTAAAAACGGATTTATCATGGAAATGTTCCAGAAATATATGACGGAATGACAAACTCGCCTCGGAGAATTTGCAACTGTTCCATGATGATTCACAAGTACGTACCTACACCTTATAAGCACTATCTGATCTGCAGTTATCCACAAATAAATGCAGATTAGATAATGATAATAATTATAGCTATAACCTTTTTTCAAGTTTTAATTTATCAGATTTCAAGACACGTGTTGCAATGATGGTTTTGTTATATCCAGTAAAAACAAAATAGAAATGATCTAATTGTGGCCGCGCGAGGTGTTTTGCTCCACTCAAAATACAACAAAAGTATCCAAGCTTCATACATACATTTGACTTTTTGAAACTACAGTTTTTGCAATTTTTCCATTTAACGTAACCAAAACGGACACCTTATTTGTACAGCGTATTTCATTGATAAGTATCCAATGGAATGGTTTAATAACTTTTGAGCCATACATTCGATTTTTGGTTAATAAGTTGATTTTTTTGAGAGAAAGCGATGAAAATTTATGGCATGCATGAGTCATACAAATCCGATTTTTGTTTAAACCTTCACAAAAACATTTCTTTTTTATCCAGAGAATTCGAAGCTCTATTTATTTTATACAAAGTTTATGATGATTTTTAAATAAATTAAATTGAATTTGAAAGGAACTGTAATTTAATGGAAAATAATGTGACTTACAGACCTCAGTCGCTGAGCTCTACCGACATGTATAAATGACCTTTGACCCTAGATAATTTTTTTTTGTGATTGTTAAAACGTTTTTTGGATGCGTCTTAAAATTTCAAAATCTTAAATTAAAGGTTTTACAGCTACAACTTTTCTATATTGTCCTGATCTCGGGCCATATACCTGTAATGCTAATTATATTCCAATTTTGACAGACGGGTCATAACTTATTATTGTTAAACGGCTCCGGGAAACTATAAGTTAGTTACCCGAATACCGCCAAGGCCGTGAGGCCTATTGCGGACTTCCCAAGTAATCAATATTTATTTTTGGCCCGTGAGGTAACTAGAGGTCAATGAGTTGACAGCAGTTGCCCACAATGGTCTTGATAAATGAGCTAAGCTTAGGTAATGAAGCTACCTAGACAATGCAATCCTTGTAAAGACAAAACCATCAAATACCTAGTAGGAAAAACTGGTAATCTAGAAAAGATACCTAAATGAGCTAAAGCCCTAATCGCCTATGTAAATAGACATAACCACGGCTCAATGCTGTGCAAGTGAGAGAAGTACCCACAATGTCTCTATCCAAGATAAATACGACTATCCTCACAAGCAGTATTGGCCTTGTCTAATGTGTGTGAGTACAGAGTCTATCCATTGGAGACACAGGACTGACTCTACTGCACTCGCGCCACCCATGGGCAGCTGTTATATACAGGGCTCCACAAACCATGTGGTACGAAAGCCTGCGTACAAACTACACGCCTATGACGACAACCAAAACAAACAAAACTCCCATTTATACCTCAGAAAAAAGAGAACAAAAAATAGGAAATGGAAAGACAAACATCCACCACTACGCGAAATGATGTACCACAGAATTTGATTGTATAATCTAAACACACTTGTCTACAGTTAGCTCGAATTCGACTCTCTCGAAAAAAAATTAAAATTTAAGAAAGAGAAAGACGGTAATTCGCACGTCCGTGCTCCACCAGAGACAGTGCGGGACCGAGGGGGCTCATAACTTAGTCAAGCCTTTTTATGTCAGATTTTATGATTTATATATTTTATTTTGTACCGCTTTCTCTATGAAAATTAACTTTCAAAAGTTATGAAGCCATTCCATTGGATACTTATCACTGAAACACGCTGTATAATCAGGCGTATAATAGCTCCTATAGTCAAAGGTACCGAAGACGAATTTCAATTTATTTTTTATTAAGAAGAAGAAAGAGAAGTATGAGAAAGTAAATTCCAAAGCCGCTGGATGTTGCTTATTTTAACCTAACTATTGTATTTATTATGGTAAGTCAAGTCTGTCAATTTTTAAGGCTTCAATAACTTAGTATCAAATTTTAAAGCTGTGTCTTTAAAATTATATTTGAAAGACTAGATCTTCGATTAACTCAATTGGATAATGAATTGCATTTTTATAGTACTTCTAATTTGCGTTAGATTCAAATTGTCCCTAAACTATCGATTTAATTTAGCGAAATCTTTAATTTTGGTAAAATCTGTACTATGTGTTAGACACCATTTGAATCAAAATGACGAGAAAATAACAAATCTTAAGGTTTGTTTTTCAAATTGGGTATTCAAAGTTTGAATTGGTTTTTAAAAAATGCAGACAAAACAACTGGCTGAAAACGTTTTGCGCTTAATTTCCGTATCAAACTTTTCTTTATAATGGTACAGTACTTCTCAGTTTGACAAGAGTTCCCGGTCGCAATTTTAATTTTAACATTTTCGGTTTCAAGCGCTTAGTATGTATATGAATGTAATCATATGCGACCAATTATAAAAGTTAATATAGGATCCGTTCTATGAGTTTCAACTATATTCTTTTGTGCTATAACCAGAAAAACACATAACGACGGCTACGCCCCACTTGTTTCTACATTCACATAGACTTAAGGAAAAAAATTAAAAATAGAGTTACACGCAAATCTGATACATCAATGGTGAGCCCTTGAAGAGTAGATCCAGAAAACCAAAAGGTGGACGCAAGTATGTGGGCACCTTCAGGGTCAAAATTTCGATTTAGTGATTTTATTATGTACGCACACGTATTTCTTACGGGCGGGCGAAAGTACAACGTTTTATATTCAAGCGTACCACCAATTTATTTGTATCTTATCTCGTTTCTCTCGTATTCGTAAACGAAGTAAATTACCGCTCCGAAATTGTTCATGCGGACCTCCAGGCTGGGGGTCCCACTCTGGCACCGTTTAATCACTTTAGCTGTGTGCCAAGTAGTTTATAGATAAAGGGTAACTGGAGATACACCATAACATTATTCAATTCAGATCGTGGTAGTTCAAGCTTATTCTCTATTATTTATTCTTCAAAAACGAAGTTTTTTCGGTCGGCTTGTCGTAAGTTAAAAATTATGCAATTAGAAAATAAACAAACACGATTATTTGTCATACAAAAAACGCTTGCTTTAAAAATAATAACTGCTATGAAGGGCCTCTAAAATATCATTTGCACCCGGGCCAGAGTTGTAATAAATACGTTCAGAAAAACGGTCCGTTCTTTCGTTCCGTTCTCGTTCATGAACGAACAAGTAGAAAACGGGCTAAATTTCCACTGCATAGAGGCAGTTCCAATCAATACGTTTTTCCGTTCGCCTGAACGTGGTGATTTTACGACGCGTAGCAGTGGCTCGAGCGTTCAGTGAACGGGCTGAGAACGGAATGCAAAAAGAACGGCTTCTCCAAGCCGTGAATGAGAAAGTAAGTCTGCACAGTTTCACGCGCGAAGAACGAACGATTAGAAATATTTGTGGGAGTATTACAACACAAATCCGGGCCTCCGAGCTTCAAGTTACGCCACTGCCGTAGGCCCATGGTCTGTAAGAGGCCAGTACTGCGCGGAATGAGCGACATGCGCCTACGGTCTGTTAGAGGCCAGTTAGGAGCTAAAAAACAAGGGACGAAGCCCCTTGTTTTTTGAAAAAATAATTAGGATTCTTATACTAGATCCGCTGAGCCACATACATGCACAAAAACTTGATTTTCAAAAATTATATCTTAAGAAAACAATTTTTTTGAAAGTACCTATTTCAAAAACTTGATTTTTTAAAATAAAACCTTCAAATGACCGTATCTTGATCAAAAACTTAGTCGAAAGAAAAGGTTTTTAAAAACTTGATTTTCAAACGACTATTTCTTCAAAACTTTTATTGTCAAAAACCAAATCTTCGAAAACTCTATTTTCCAAAAGCTAATCTTCGAAAGGCAAAATTATTTGAAGACTGTATTAAAAATAGTAAATCCAAGTACTTTCAAATGTTTTGTACTAGTATTTAGAATACAATTTATTTTAAAGAGTTTGGTTTTAATAACGTTTCTTCAGATCAGGTTTTTCAAGATGTTGTTTTGTTGTTATGTGAAGATTTGTTTTTAAAAAATAGAGTTTATAGTATAATAATATATTCTTAGAAGAAGAATTTCATTTCGAATGCATGCATGATTTTTTAAAATCAAGGGTTTGAAGATATTGTCATTTGAAAATTAAGTTTTTGAAGATTTAGTCTCTTATATATGTATATTATAGTTTTTTAAGGGATTTCATTGCATACATTTTCAGAGAAAATGACAAAACGACGATGACTGAAATTTGAATAAAATTTTCAGCTAAGTTCTTATATACATACATTGATTCTAAGACCATCTATCAGTACGGTACGGTAAGTGGTCTTCCCTGCAGCTCTTGCTTAAAAATTTCTAAGAGTAGTTTTTGAAAATAGAGCTTTCAAAAATTTGATTTCCGAAATTGTAGTTTTCGAAGATTTGGTTTTCGACAAACAAGTTTTCTAAGAAATAGTCGTTGAAAATCAAGTTTTAAAAAACCTTTTCTTTTGACCAAGTTTTTGACCAAGATATTGCCATTTTAAGATTTGATTTTAAAAAATCAAATTTTGAAAAATTCTTTTTAAAAAATTGTTTATCGAAGATATAATTTTTTAAAATCAATTTTTTTCTACTCTCTCCTATAATTTGCATAAAAAATTAAAAATGGAGCTACTGCCACGTATCATTATTAGAAAGCCCTTGAAAAGTAAAATCCACATTTTGTGATTTTTTGGGGTCAAAAATTAAAAATGGAGTTACACACATGTGTTACACCGTTGGAAAGCCCTTGAAGAGTAGATATTCTAACAATAAAAAGGTCCTAGCAAGTATGCCACCATCTTCATGGTCAAAATCGCGAATTTGTGCTTTTAGTATGTATACATACGCAATTAAATTACTAGAAAAATTAAAAATAGGGTCACACACACACACGATGCACTATTTAAAAGCCCTTGATGAGTACAATCCGAAACTAATGAGCGCGCGGCAAGTTCCTGGGCGCCCTGAGAGTCAAAATCGGGTTTTTGCGGTTTTTTTTGCAAAAATAATTAAAAATACTGTTGCACACACATGATACGCCATTTTAAAGCCCTTGATGAGTAGAATCCGCAACTAATGAGCGCGAGGTAAGTTCCCGCGCATCCTGAGGGTCATAATCGGGGTTTTGTGGTTTTTTTGCAAAAATAATTACAAATAGGGTTATACACACATGATACACCATTTAAAAGCCCTTGATGAGTAGAATCCGAAACTGTTAAGCGCGTAGCACTTTTTTAGGTTGAATCTATAGATATAAACAACAGTAAACTAACGTAACCTCTAGAATCAACGTAAAAACATATTTTAACGAATTACTAACGTTCAACGTACAGACCAAAGCAACATATGCTAAATCTACAGAAAGCAATATCTACAACTTCAAGCAACTCTTTCAGACACCGCAATTTAGCTTGCCCACCGGCCGCGGCCGAATTTTTAAATCAATGCATATGTCATTCTTTTTTAAATCCTTACACCAATATTACACATGAATGAAAGTTTGACAGAATTACCCGTTGCTGTATTGTAAGTAAGAGGCTAGCACTGCGCAGAATGAGAGGCATTCGCCAAGGGCCTAAGATCTGTAAGAGGTGAGTACTGCGCGGAATGAGTGACATGCGCAATAGGCCCAGGGTGTGTAAGACGCCAGTGCTGCGTTAAATCAGTGATATGCGCTCTACGCCTATGGTCTATAAGAGGCCAGTACTGCGCGGAGCGAGTGACATGCGCTGTAGCCCTAGGGTCTGTAATATGCCAGTACTGCGCGTAATAAGTGACATGCGCCGTAGGCCTAGGGTCTGTAAGACGCCAGTACTGCGCTAAATCAGTGATATGCGCTCTATGCCAAGGGTCTGTAGGAGCCCAGTACTGTGTGGAATGAGAGTCATGCTTCCGTAGGCCTAGGGTCTGTAAGATGCCAGTTCGAAGCTTGAAAACAAGGGGCGAAGCCCCTTGTTTTTGTATATATAAATAGTATTGCGCCGAAATTATCTTCCGAAGGTTTTGTTTTCAAAAATGTGCTTGATGAGAAAGACGAATTGGTAAGTAAAGACACTACTGCCATCCAACGAGACGGCTCAGCGGGGCCAGTTTAGGAATCATAATTATTTCCTTAAACAAGTGCGGCGAAGCTAACACACTGCAAATTGAACCAAAATTAAAGATTTTGCTAAATTATATCGATACTTAACTAAAAAGATTACCATGTCTTGATTAATAATATTTACATAACCGAACCCTACCTGTACTTATCATGGACCTGCGGTAATTGAATATTTGGACATCCCACATTATATTTTTCCCTAATGAAAAACTAGAATCACTTAAAAACGGTATGCGAAGGGTCATCTCTGCCTGATTCGTCCTGGTCTAACTCAAAAATGGTAAATATGTTCAAGAAACTGGGTCTGTATTAAAAAAAGTTTTGCGATATTATATTTTTAACTAAAAATGCTCCGAAGCTATGGATTTTAGTAACACCTGACTTTAAACAAATGATGCCCATTTCTGCGTTTGGCCTGGGTCACTCGGGCAGAAACGAGCATTTCCATTAGGTTTTTATGTGATTCTAAATTATCTGACAAGCACTTTTAGAAAACAAGTATGTTGTGAGGATTGTGAATAAACTGTTAGCGTCCTTCTGTTGTCAGTAATAAAGTCCTTCTACACCACGAGGGAGTAATTAATTTTCTAGTTATCTAATTGCACCCAAACTTGAATTTTTGTAAAAATCGGCAACGAAACGCTTGGCTTAGACCACAATAAGAAATTGACCCCAAACAGGACCATTGCTACTATCCTAATAAATTTTGCTAATATAATAATTATTATTATAATTTGATAGACACAGAAATGCAACAGAGGGAGGTTCATCCTTTGTGGAGTCCATTTGTAGCGATGAGGCCACGCTCTTGGGGAAATCACAGAAAGTTATCAGTTATTCCTTGTTTTACAAACCTGCAAATTCAAGTTCAAGTTTTGAAAATTTTCGACTTCGCTATTTTGATGGCGTGTTGACCAATCTAGCTAGAATGAAAAGGATTTACCCCGGTTGGGTTATGAGAATTTATTCCAACATTCTTTTGAAGGACGACATGTGTGATGTCGTTTGTTCAGACAGTGATCTCTATTACTGTGATGTCAGTCAGTTACCCGTTGTAGGTAATTTGCTCTTTCAATTCGTTTATTTCAAATCTTAAAGTTGTCTCTTGTACTCTTCTACATGATTCCATAAAAACCAGTATGCGTCAAAATATTTCAGTAACAATAATAGAGAAGCACAATAGTATGTTACAGGATTTGGGTCCCTGATTGAAAATGATTTTCGTTGATTCACTCATGCACACGAAAATTTGCAAGTATTGGTGTAATAAGTTGCCGAAAATATGTGTATATTTCATAAAGCAAATCTTAAAATTAATACGAAATCGCCAAAACAGTGTTTATTATTAAAGGAATTTCACAATTAGGAGCTTCCCTACTAATTATTGTACTACAATCTTCCAAGGTGATGCACGTGGGATTCATCCAACAACATGGAGATATTTATTAATTGGAGATCCCACGGTTGAAAAGTTTGCCGTTCGTGATGTGGACAGCCGACTCTCTCAGCGAGAACGAGATGCGGTTGGCAGTGGGAGATGACAAGTTTCGCGATTCATGGGATGAGAGATAATCCACTACATAACGTAAGGATTATGGGCGGAATGTGGGGCGCAGATAACAACAAGCTGGGCCTTTCAAATGCAACAGCCATTAGAAACGATTTAATGAAGGTGTGTGTGTCATATTTTATACACCTAAACTGGTTTTAATTACTTTCTTATCATTTCAGCAGGTATTTTTTGTTCAGCCTTATAATTCCTTTCTGAAAATTGTTAGCCTTCGTGGGAAAAGATTCGGTATACCGATCAGCAAATTATCGACCAAATAATTTACTCCAAGTACAGAAAAACCATTTTAACACACGATAGCTACCTTTGTAACGGGTACAAGGACAGTGTTCCTTTTCCAACGAAGCGACCAACTACACAAGAATTTGTAGGAGCTGTTTGCGGGAAGAGTTGCACTCATATTGTGAATTATACCTGTCCACTCGAGTGTAGACCAGATTACGGGAAGGACTGGGAGTATTGTTGACAATTTTTAAATGTGAGGACATCCCGGAGCAGACGGATCGGAACTGTGAATTTTCATTCATCAGCAATTATTTTATTTAATAATTTCTAGTATAAGCAGCAAGAGAAAGGTATTAACAAGCAACCCTTAAGACTGTAGGGCGAAACACCGGGTAGCAACAAATAATAAACTAAGATTTGCAATTTTGAAATAAGGAATAAAAATTACTACAGGTAGTATTTGTGGCTGTGTAGATACGAGCCATTTTGAAATTATACCTTATCTTGTTTAACATTATGGTCTAATATTTATCTTGTTGAACAACAAAACAACTTCCAAGACCCAGTTTTACTGCCGTGATTTTTTCACATTTCGGTCAATTAATTGTAGGTTATAGTAGTTTTTAGTTCATGTTACTTCCCCAAAATACGCGGCTAAATTAATCCGGGCTTTTATCCAAAAACTAAAGCTATAACGTAACGTCCTGAATGGCCCGTCAGAGTCTAAATCTGTATCCTATTGAGTATCCTTGAGACCACATGGAAGGAGAAGTTTATGGGCTCGATATTTTTGATCAAGCTGGCAGGAAAACGCGGATTTCAGTCATTTACTTAAGCCTAGAACCCTGGACTCATATCTAAACCAGGAAATATGTAACATAGTTTATTTGAAAAGTTAAAACAAATCAAGAATTATTTGGTTTGTCTTTTATTATTATGCTAAATCTGTATTTTTTAAACATTTGTGAATTTTTTAATAAATGAAATAATTAGTTTTAATTCTTGTGGCTCTGCACTGGTGCTATGATGTATATTAATATGAAGTACTTTGCAAATTGCCTGTTTTACTTATTTCTACTCTCTCTCATAATTTACCAAAAAAATTAAAAATGGAGGTACGGACACATGTGATACATCATTGGAAAGCCCTTGAAGAGTAGATCAACAAAATCAAAAGGTGGACGCGAGTATCCGGGCAT
>JAQFZC010002302.1:0-23805 GCA_034695205.1 Dicyrtoma fusca | reverse complement strand
TTTCCTATTTGGAGCTTGGGAACATTTTTTCCGGGAACATTTATTCATCGTCCAGCTTTTTTGGGAACATTTGTTCCTAGAATCGTGGAAAACACATTGCTCGTGTCCTAAGTACGCCACTGATTACGCCTGTAAGCATTCCATAGAAATCGCAGTTAGATTAAACTCTTTAGATGTTCCTTCCACAGCAACAGTCATTCCAATCGGTCAAAAACGTAAGCGAGGCAGACCAGCCACTGTAGGCCCTGCGTTATCAGATGTTTAACCGCGATTTCTTCTAATTTGTGGTTTTACTATTCATTTCATCTGCTTTTTACTTTTTTATACTCTTTTTTACACGTATTTGGTTGTACAGTACTGCAAAATTGGCTTTTAAAATTAAAATAATATTTTGGTGGCAAACCTATACCTTTGGTGGTAAACTCATTTTATGTGGCGGGGAAACTTGGAAATGCCTGGTGGACATGTCATCCTTTTTTAACTTTAATGCTGTTGGTGCCGAACTGATTTTATCCTGGGGGGCGGTTAATTCCATGCCCAAAAAATCGTCCAAGGACTGACGAATGGAGATCGGCCTGTCTCAAAACTTTGTGTCGATCTTATACTAATACTAGGAAATAGAGCTTATGGATCCTTTCAGATCAATTTGTTCAAGCAAAAGTTCAGAATCTCGAAGTTATTGACAGACATTTTAAAAACTGATCATAGGCTTTCAGGTAATGAAATTATTGAAACTAATTTTAAAAACAAAACTTTTAAAAATGTGTTAAAAATTTGTTAATAATTTCGTGGTCTATTGGAAAATATTTTAGCGCTATATTCGTCCTATTTCCCAAAGCGAAGGAGCGACGGCTGTGACTTTATGATTCTCTTCTTAGCCTACACGAGTTGCATTATTGCTGTTGCCTGCGTTTTCCTCTTTCTTGAAGACGTTTACGACACTCGCTACCCCTTGTCGCTCTTCGTAGGACCGGAAACAAAAACTGTATTTTGGTTAATGTTTTTAATCCCATAAGTTGTACTGGAATACTGGACAATGTACAACTGCAGTATGGTTTTTCTTTTGTATGTAATCATATTCTTAACTTATATTCGAAGCTCGGGTTTCTGGCTTCGTTTTCTAACTCATAACTGTGTTTTGGATGGGAAAGCTTTTCGAAAGGGCATTCAAAGCATTACTAAACAAAATGTGAAAATAGGAAGGCAGCAAGCGGTAAGGCTGTACAAGGAGTTTCTGGTCCTCAACACTCATTTTAACGATTGTTTAGCATCAATATTTTGGCCAGTATTTCAGTTAAATCATAATATAGCACAAATGTTAAGTAACTATGCTTGTATTAAGCTCCACGATTCTATCCCAATGCCTGATGGGTTCATAGTATTTCCATTTATTTCGGTGTACATCATCACTGCATGTGTGTACATGTACACATTATTTGGCTCCATTAATGAACGGTCAACAGCATTCATTTCGAATTTAAAAAACATGGCTGACACGAAAGTTGAAAAGCTGAAGCTGAAAGGTTTGGGTTCCTTTGGGATTCGTGTGGGCTCAATGTACAGTTTAGAGAAAAATATGGTGCTAACCGTTACTATGATTGTTGTGAATGCTACTGTAAACAGCTTAATCATTACATAGTTTTTGAGGTTAGGCATTCTAGGTTAGAAGATTTTAATGGTTAATTGTGGTTAATTATATTTTTACCCAATATCATGGACTAAATATAAACTCCGTGTAAGACAGAATACCCCCTTTCCTAATTACCTGTACTAAATTGATATGATCGGCGAGACAAGTATGATCTGGCTAGAATTGAAAAGGTATACGACTATACGAGTAGAAGATCCAATCGGCATTCAAATTTCTCTTGTAGACAGGTCAAACCAATTCCTGACCATTTTACCAAGCCAAGTGCTTGGCAGTACTGTAATGGGTGTCCTACAGATTTATATAGTTACATCGTAATGCTGGCGTTATAGCTAAACAGAGGCAATAGGCAACTACCTCATCTACGTTAAACCGATTTTCAAATTGCCTACATCTCTCTATACGCTGTACTTTGACTTTTTGTACGATAAATGCATGTAATACATTCATTCGGTTTGTATCGTTGCCGTGGGCATGCAATAAACGAAAGGAATCCCATTTACAATACGAACATTACGAACGAATGGTACTGTGCGTATGAGAGTGTGTTTGGCCTTGTGGACTGGAAGTGGTGACACTTGTGGACCCGTACACAAGCACCCACGCTTGTGGGATAGTTCACAGGCGCCAGGGACTGAAACGCTCCTGAGCTACCGCATATACATACTTAGTTTTGAATGTTTTTGAAAATGGTCATTCATAATTTTTCGACCTTTTGAAAGTGTTATTTACTGTATATATCTGAGTACTATTTACTATAGTTTTGACCTTATTGAAAAAGTGCATTTACTTGTTTTGACCTTTTAGAAAAAGTGATATTTACTAGTTTGTAGCGTTTTAAAAGAGTGCTATTTACTTGTTTAGACCGTTTTGAAAAAGTGTTATTTACTAGTTTAGACCGTTTTGAAAAAGTATTATTTACTAGTTTTGATCGTTTTGGAAACGTTATTTACTAGTTTCGACCGTTTTGAAAACGTTATTTACTAGTTTGGACCGTTTTGAAAGAGTACATCTGTGGAATTAATCACTTTTGTAAAGCATTCTGTCTATGGTTGCCCAGTTTCGAATGGGTTAAGCGCCCAGATGTTTTACTGCTAGGGCTAGCATTTAGACTCGAGCGTATTTACGATGTACTTCATCGCTTCCTAAAATTGGAGCTACGAAATATTATTATCCTATTTATTATTGAGTTAATAAATTTACTGTTTATTAAAATAAGCACTGTTATTCTTATATTTCTATATTAATCAAAATATAGTTCACATATGATTGTACTGTGAGTCATAGAGTTCGTACTCGTCTACGAGGCTATCTTCAAAACTTAATTCGCGGAGAGTGGTGCTGTTGGAAAGAACGGTTCGGATATTTTGGTAGGTCAGTGGGTACTGGAACCAGATTTTAGAGAGCGTTTTCCTGCAGCGGGAAAGTTGAAGGGTTGTGATGGGACGGAGACATTTGCAAACATTTATTTTCGTTTTATTCTTCCATCGGAAGGAGCCAAAATCGTGACTGGAGAGAACTTCGTACTCTTCGTCTTCACTTTCGTCCATGCTGTTCACGTTCGATGTTTTATAACGTTTTCAAAGATCATCTTGGGTTCTTGGAGCAATCAAAATTCTTTTCTAAACTTTCAGAATCAAATTAGCTGTAGCAAAAAAAATTAGATTACAAATTGAGGTTAATTTAGTAAAACTACGCTGTGTGCTGTACAGCTATGTTATGGTTGTGTGCATTGCTTGCGGTAATAACTAAGCTTAAAAAACAGGATTGCTGTAAAGTATTTTTTTTCCCGTGATCAAAGTTAACAAACACTTGAAAGTAAGTCCAGAGACAATTACGGTTGTAAGTATTATAGTATTATGCATAGTAAAGTTAATCTTCTTTTGTTTAGTTTTGTTGTTGCTAGCTTTTGTGTACTGTACTGGCCTTTAGCTTATTGGGCTATTTCAGTTTTGTAATTTGTAAAGTAACCTAAAGAGGCGGGGGGGGGGACAGTGAAGTGAAGCAGTGCAGTGCAGTGCAGTGAGGAAACGTGGCTCATGAGTAGTGGTGCGGTAAGCGGAATAACTGATTTGTGACTGTAAAATTTATAATAATTATTGAAAAACAAATTTTATTTATTCAGTAATTTTTAGATTATTTAAAAAATATATGTATGCTTAATTACAAACAAAGCCAGAAATTATCAACCCGTTCATACGGAGGCAGCAATTACGTTACTGCACCAACCATTAAGACTAAAACTTTTCGTTGAATTACTAATAAATACAAAAAATAATGCTTCAAAATTGTCGAATAGAGATGTTTTTTGTATGTACATAGCATTTAAAATTTCGTAGTTCTATCGGCCGACTTTTTACAGCCCTGGCCTGCATCAAAAACGCCTGGATCCTTCATTGATATTTTAATAGGAAACAGTTTTTAGCTGCTAATTCTTAGTTTAGTAACATATCCACACAGTGTTTCAGACTCCAACGCAGTTTAAATCGGCACGGGGCAATTTTACTTTAATTAAGCCTTTAATGATTGCTATGATGTGTCATTTTCCTAAAATTAACTGTAATTTTGAGTTTTACTCAGTTATCAAAATAAAGTTGTTACGAATTAAATTACTTTGTTTTTTGAAAGGACCGCTTAGAAAGCAAACGAAAGAGAAAGATACCAAAAGCTTTTATTTGGGGAAGGAGTAACATTCTATTTTTACCTCTTTTGATAGAGAACCCGTTCGTACGAGCATGCAACAAAAGACTTAGTTATATTTTCTATTACATTGGCTATCCTAGCTTGTTTTAATATGCAAAAACGAGTACAAGAGCGTTTCGTTCAAAAATATCGTATACGACATTTTGCTTCTACGGTGATTTTTAGAAAATTAATTGCTGAAATCTACCAAACAATTAGAAAATGGTAAATACGATTCAGGTTAGATAAAATCGGCACGTTTTGTCGTTTTACAAGACTAATAATAGTTGCTTTGCACGGCAATTAGGAAAAGTAAATTGTTTCGTAAATAATCGGATGGACGTATCTTTATTGAACGATTTGTTTTGTGCAGAAATTAAGAAATTAGTTTGTTATGCAAAATGACGAGGTATTTTCCAAAGTTATTAAGCAGTAATTTAATTTTAGTCAAAATGTATGAATTGCAACGCAATGTCAGCTTTCGTGACAATGAAATTGCCATTATTCTATTTAAAAGTAATTATTTCGTTGCCTTACGTCCCTTTTTAATTAACTAGTCAAACAACTGGCGTGCTTGTATCATTTAAAAAAACGCAGTATTTAAGAGACTGCTGCTACCCACAAATGCTTGCAAACTTTTCTCAAACTTATTTTATTTGCTCCAGCTCCAGGCGCAAGGTCTCCATTTGATAATCCAATTTGTAGCAAAAATACGATTAAACTCAAAATGCTTTCCAAGTACACCTACAAAGGTATCGATGCTTTCTTTAAGCAAAATGTTGTTTTGTGTACAGTTCCATACCAATGGAACTCCGTGACACGGGAGGTGAAAATGACCAAAGCCAAAGTTCGTATTGGAATTTGGTATTTTATCATCTTTTGGCATTTTTTCTACGCGTCATTTGTCACACAAAAAATCGTCCAAGGACTGACGAATGGAGATCGGCCTGTCTCAAAACTTTGTGTTGATCTTATACTGATACTAGGAAATGGCGCTAATGGATCCTTTCAGCTCAATCTGTACAAGCAAAAGTCCAGAATCTCGAAGTTATTGACAGACATTTTAAAAACAGATCATAGACTTTCAGGTAATGAAATAATTATTGAAACTAATTTTGAAAACATAACTTCTAAAAAGGTGTTACAATTTGTGAATAATTTCGTGGTCTATTTGAAAATATTTCAGAGCTATATTCGTCCTATTTCCCAAAGCGAAGGAGCGACGGCTGTGACTTTATGATTCTCTCCTTAGCCTACCCGAGTTGCATTATTGCTGTTGCCTGCGCTTTCCTCTTTCTTGAAGACGTTTACGACACTCGCTACCCTCTGTCGCTCTTGGTAGGACCGGAAACAAACACTGTATTTTGGTTAATGTTTTTAATCCCATATGTTGTACTGGAATACTGGATAATGTACAACTGCTGTATAGTTTTTCTTTTGTATGTGATCATATTCTTAACTTATATTCGAAGCTCGGGTTTCTGGCTTCGTTTTCTAACTCATAACTGTGTTTTGGATGGGAAAGCTTTTCGAAAGGGCATTCAAAGCATTACTAAACAAAATGTGAAAATAGGAAGGCAGCACGCGGTTAGGCTGTACAAGGAGTTTCTGGTACTCAACACTCATTTTAACGATTGCTTAGCATCCATTTTCTGGCCAGCATTTCAGTTAAAACATATTATAGCACAAATTTTGAGTAACTATGCTTGCATTAAACTCCATGACGCTATTCCAATGCCCGGGTTTATCGTGTTTCCGTTTATTTCGGTGTACCTCATCATTGCATGTGTGTACATGTATACGTTATTTGGCTCTATTAATGAACGGTCAACAGCGTTCATTTCAAACTTAAAAAACATGGCTGACACGAAAGTTGAGAAGCTGAAGGTGAAAGGATTGGGCTCGTTTGGGATTCGTGTAGGCTCAATGTACAGTTTAGAGAAAAATACGGTGCTAACCGTTACTATGATCGTTGTGAACAATACTGTAAGCAGCTTAATCGTTACATAGTGTTTGAGTTTAGGCATTCTTGGTTAAAAGATGTTAATTGTCTAACTTAACCTTTTCGAAACGTAATATGCTTAGTTTTAAATGTTTTTGATAATGGGCATTTATAGTTTTCTGACCTTTTGAAAGTGTTATTCACTAGTTTTGACCGTTTTGAAAGTGTAATTTACTAGTTTCGACCGTTTTGAAAAAGTGTTATGTACTAGTTTTGACGGTTTTGAAAAAGTGGTATTTACTAGTTTTGACCGTTTTGAAAGAGCTTATCTATGGAATTAATGACTTTTGTAAAGAATTCTGCCTATGGTTCCCCAGCTTCGAATAGGTTAAGAGCCTAGATGTTTTACTGCTAAGGCTAGCATTTAGACCCAAGCTTATTTACGCTGTACTTCATCGCTTCCTAAAATTGGAGCTACGAAAATAATTATCCTTTTTTTTCTTGAGTTAATAAGTTTACTGTTTATTGTAATAAGCAAACTGTTATTCTAATATTTCTATATTAATCAAAATATAGGTCACATGTCAAAACGTATACCCATGTATAACGTGGCTTAGTGGTTGCTGAGGCATACAAAGATAACAATATTACAAATAAATTAAAGTAGCTCTAATTAACAATAGAAATTGAGCACCAATGAAAAGAAATTATAAATAAGTAGGCCTATTACATTTGTACCTTGAACTAAAACTATTCATGTCACCGGTATATTTGCTAATATTGCTAATCCATATCCATAAGTGAGCCACTTTAGGTTTACTAAACTATGCTAACCGTATTGTGCAAATCGAATTGGCGTTTAAACCTAATGTTGTCATGGAATTTTTTCCATAAAGATAAAGCAATAGGTGATAATAATGGTTAGTATTTTATCTCGAACATACATACCGTTTTTTATAAACGAATTATTCAAGAAGCTTTAGTTTACGTACACAACAGTCTGCCTTTGTAGTAAAGTGGTGGACTGAACAACTCCGGAAATAAAAATGCTCTCAAAATATACTTACAAGGGTCTCAATGCTTACTTTAAGCAACTTTCGTTTCACTGTACTTTTCCATTGTTATGGAATCCAAAAACAATGAAACTCGAAATGTCGAACAGCAGGATTCGCCTTGGAATTTGGTTCATCATTTTTTTGTGGCATTTATACACTGTAGTGTTTATCACAAAATGCTGCGTGGATGGATTGGTTAATAAAAACCGGGAGATCTCGTCCCTTTGTATCGATCTGCTTTTCATTATTGGCCACATTGGATTTGTTTTGTTCCACACCAACATTTTTCGTCATCAGAGCAGAATTGCAAAGCTTGTTACGGACATCCATAAAACTGATAAAAAACTTTCAGGTAATTATCCCGCAAACCAATTTATTCAATAGCTAATTTACTAATATTGTTGACATTTAAGCATCTTGTATTTTAATTACAGTTCAATTTGGCTCGTATTTACCAAAGCGGCGGACAGACGGGTGCGATTTCATAGTTCTGCCGTTAGCATATTGCAACTACATCCTTTCAGTCTGCTTCGCATCCTTTTGTTTTCTAGATGTTCAAAACTCCCGCTACATCATCCATTTAATCGTTGGAACACAAAAGCCTATCCCACCAAAACTAATGTGGGTACCCTGGCTCTTTAGCATATTGGATTATGTGGGAAACTGTAATTGTTGTATAGTGCTTTTCTTCTATGTGTTACTTGTTCTGACTTATATTCAGAGCTCCATATTTTGGTTAAAATTTTTGATTAAATATGGAATCAACAGTGACAATCCAGGTATTACCGGAGCAAAAAGAACAATTAGCCAACAGGAATTTCAAAACTTAAACATTAAACGATCTTACGCCTTAACATTATACACAGAGCTTTTAGTTTTAAACTCGCATTTTAACGACTGTTTAGCCTCAATTTTTTGGCCGACATTTCAACTGTCCCATATTTTATTACAGATTTTATCTAACTATGTCATTATCAAACTTTACGACGCCATTCCGTTCCCGGCTGTACTGGTGTTTCCATTTATATCTATATATATGCTGATTGCAGTTGTTTACATGTACACTTTCTTTGGCTCCATTAATGAGCTGTCAAGAAATTGTATCTGGGGTTTTAAAGCGAAGGCTCAGAGTAAGCTTGCAAAGTTGGAGGTGCAAGGATTGAGCGAGTTTGGAATACGAGTTGGTTCAATGTACATTCTGGAGAAAAATACTGCTTTGACTGTCATTTTAATTATTGTTAATTCTACTGTTAATGCTATAATTATGAAATAGTTGATATGTTCTAAAGGCTGCGTATTATTGCAATAAAGGTTATTGAAAAATATAATATAATCGTAAACATATTCCGGACGAGTCTATGCATAATATCGTTCCATATCTGTTTTTACTGACTGCTTAGCAACCAGTAGTTTCCCTACGATTCAAGTGCTTGAAATTTTAGCTCAAATTCTGTCTAATAAGGTTTGCGTTAAACTCGAATATCGCATTTGTTTCCCATGTTTCCCATGTTTGCCCAGGCCACCTAAGTACGGTGTGGTGAACTTTATGACCTAGTAATGCAGATGTCCTGATTGGAGGGGTGACACAACCCAATGTATAATAAAATATTATACTTTACTGCCTGAGCAGTAAAGTTGGCATACAGGTATGGCAACTGTAGAGATGCCGTGGTTAAGTTGTAGGGTGCGCTGATAGTGTTCGAAACTCGCTTGATTAGTCAGTTCAAACAATCCAAGTAACTACACAAGTATTAAACCCATCACCTGATTTCAATTAGTTATGGAAACTTGTATTTACGATCAAGTATCAACTAATCTTTCAAGTTTTAAGTTTTCGTTATAGAGAGGTTTTACTGTAGTTAATGGTAAAAAAATAATAAAAAATATCTTAATAGAAAAAGACAAAATTATTTATAGTAAGAAAAAATAATAGTAAAATAATAGGTAGTAAAAAAAACATTAATAAAATAATAGTTCCAGTAAAAACAAATACTAAAAATACAACAGCCTAATAGGCTTATCGTTTTTATATCAAAAACGAATTTATAAAACGCAATATAATAAATTATTAGTAATATTATTTATTATTATATACTGCCCGGACTGCATTGGGGTGGTCTACTGATTTGTGATTTAATTTAGAAAAAACAGCGACTTTGGGTATGGACGCAGTTATTACAGTATATATAAGTGAAGTTAAAGAGTTTATCCCTAAAATTTAAGTTAAGACGCTTTGTGGATTCTGAAGCTAAAGTAGTTAAATACATTCATATTGTACGTAAACATTGCGTTCAAGTACTAAGTTATTTGATTTGGTATTTGATTCAATATGAAATTGGGTCAAATTTGTTAACTGATTTAATCATTTTTAAAACTAGGTACTTGACTTTAAGTTTTGAAGAACAAAGACATTATTAAATCGCATTGAAAGTAGAAAGAATACATAACTTGGACCTGTAGATATTACCAACCCTTAAGGAATTAATTTTAATTGTTGTTTATAAAAGACTGCTCGACTGCAAGGCAGTATTCTCTTTTGAATTAAATGTGAAATTAGGAATAAATTTTGGACCAACTCCACTCAGTAGAGCACTATAGAAATTAAGTGAAGTAAATGCGAATAAAATCATCAAATCACTATTTAAATAATTAGTTTTTGAAGTTGCATATTTAAAGTACATAAACCAAAGTACTTTATGCCAAAATTTTAAGTTAAAAAAAAATTTGGAAATGCATTTAAAGTACGCACAAACTTTTCGCGCCAATTGCATTCCCGTTTGTTTCTTATTGGAAATTTCTAATTGAAATATCCCACAGTATTCCGCCATATTCTCCTAAGATGAAAGTATCAGTACATAGATAAAGCAAAGTAGTATCGTTTTTGAAAAACTTTAGCAGCCCATACGTGCCCCCCTCAGAAATAACGTAACTGAAAATCACTCAAATTACGAGCATCCAAGGGGCTGTTACAAATGAGATAGAATACCAATTTTTGATCAAAAATAATTTTTTCTCTAATTTTATTAATATTTGGTGAGAAGGTTGAAATAACGTAGCATAGCCATACGGTGCAGTTTGATTTCAAAATTTTGTGTATATACAGGTCAAATATAGGGGGTAAAAGGGTAAAAATCTGAATTTTCGGTGTGGTTCTACGATACCCGGGCATTTTAACATTTTGTTCGTTTTAATCCACCACAGTCGCATCTGAGGTATTTTAAAATAAAGAACCTGGTTGTTGTTTTTGATGTGGTTAATTGCCCCCTTTTTGTTGGGGTGTATACATTATATATCAGCATCTCCTAAATACGTCACTAAATTATATGTAATCTAAATTCGGCGTTTTTCGGATAATTTTAATTTTTAAAGCGACATAATTGATACGACTAAATTCTACAATAAAAACTGCATCAAAAGCACGTTTTTAATAATTTATGCGCTTCGTTGACGATAAATTTCTATAGTGTATAGCCCACTCATTTTGCTGAAAATGTTTAATTATTTGACCGATGATTGTGACTCCATTTAAGTTATTACGTCTTCTACGTTAACAGTACTGCCAGTTATAGCTTCTGTTATTTATGTCACAGTATGTATAGTTGATAGTTTTTTCACTTGCGAAAACAAAGGGGAGAAGCTCTCTTGTTCAACAATTTAATTAATGAGTCAGTATCTATAGGTGTTAGTAGAATAAAACAAGAGTTTCACTAAGAACCCTTTTTCGGGTCATAATTTTACTATGGTATATTTTTATGTAATTACCAGAATATAAGGGTCCAGAGGCTACAGCCAGCCAGTATATTATATTCGAGCTTATTTACTTTCGCACCTGCCAAAACTGAAATTATTGCTGAGCTCATTTCCCATGAATTTTGAGTTTATGTATTTACTATTTATTCTGAACGGCGTTTATTTTAATTTTTCCACAATTCATCGTAATAATAAAATTCAAATGATGCTTTTTGGTGTCCCATCCGGTGTTCGCCCCATCTCAGTAATTCACATTTTTTTCGATTTAACTGCTTCATGCAATTCAATCACATCTTCTTCTTCAGGTTTAAATAGACTTTGTAAAGAGCATTTAATCTAGTTAAGGTTTACACAAATCACGTTATTTGATTACGTAGCTCTTGTCAAAATTAGGTCGGTATGCGTTTTTCCTGACCACGCTTCAGATAATTTTCTAATTCTTTAGCAGTCAATAGTTCGTAGCTGACCTTTTAGTGCTCTTCATTTTACGAGAAATGAGCTAAAAGTGCATCAGTATTACTATTACCAAAACCTAGTCTATTAATTCTCCATACAGATTCCAAAGGGCTACTTAAAGGTAAGCAGTATGCGCGAATAGATGTTGAATAGGAAAGTAATGCGCACTTAAAAAGCCCAAAATAACGCGTATTGACGTATATAGCTGCTTTTATTCATCATGGTATCCATACATTGACCTGAAATGGTTAAGCCTTCATTTGCTCACACGTCTTCGGTTGCACATCACTTTACGCGTAAGAGAAATTGAAGATGCTTAAATTCACTTTTAATTGAAACTGGATATGTGCCTGTTTGCTTCCACAATCCCAGACTCATAATTATCCTAGATATGGCATTCAAGACTCGCGTTTACCATTCTACATAAACATGTAGCATTTTGATTTTTATTCTGTTAGCATGTATGGTCTTTAATAAATTGCCAGATTATTATTATACATTAAATTAGTAATATTAGTATTGGCGTAGTCATCCACGTAGAAATCAAACCACTAAGCGTTATTATTTTAATTGTTTAAGGATGGGATGCGAAATTTAATTGTATTATTAGTGGTTTTGAACACTAACCTATCATCTAGTCAATACGTTTTTAGTTGTGTACAAAGTGTCAATATTGTACGATTTATGAAATTCCATATACAACGTTTCAAAAGCATTTAACTTTAATGTAACTACGGGGTTCTCATTGTAAATAAACTTATTGAATTCATGGATAATTTTGTCTTGAATTATATTAAAGGATTGGAGCTGGCAATCCTTCAGAGTAAACCATTTCCTTTAAATTTATCGTTCCATTTTGTCCCACATTTTTTACCCAATTTTGCAATAAACTTCCTCGTGGTTTTAAAATACTTAGAGTCTGAAATATGTTACGCTCGTGGGTTTTGGTATTTTGCACGTTAAGCATTAGTTCGAATTAGGTAGTCCCATTTGCATTGCTATTGCTGGTGTTAAGATTGTAGTATGCAACGTTTTTCAATTCCGATTTTTGACTCACCACATACATATACTGCAAATATTTTTAACTCACCTCCACTTGCTTTGATTCTGCCAGACTATGTATTGTTGGGTATCGTGTGTTTTGGTTTTTAAAACAAACTGAGCTTTGTATTAACTAATTGTGTTATAGAGTATTTCTATAATTTAAGAAATGCCGTGTTTCTGTAAGTAATCACTATCACTCTTGTCTATGTAAATAGTGCTTGTGACCGTTATAGTGTTGTAAACGTGTAACTGTCAGTGAAAAAATTATTAGCTTTGATACGCAACATAAAAAGTTCATAAAAAAAGGTCTCCTATGTTGTACCTGAGATTTCCGTAGATGTCTATAACCTTAGTGAATGTTGAGCATGACAACTACATGTAACAGTTTAATAAAGCCATTTGACACAAGCGTTTTACTCGTAGCAAAATAATTTGCATGATTGGGCTCTTAATCCCCAAACCTACTACTTGTTGGCGCGCGCGAAAAAAGAATATTTGGACCCATTTTGTGCCAAATCCCCAAATATAATTCTCAATTATATCGTGCATTTTTCCTACGATGCCATCAGGCAATATAATTACTTTAAACATTATAAAACTAGTACGATACAGAAGTTCAATATATTGCCTTTATGGGTATATTACAGCGTCTATACTTGGATTTGTAGAACTAAACAAGTCAAACTTGGTTAGAAGGTCTTCCCAATTTTGTTTTTGAAACTTAGGGATCCAAAGTAAAATTCTAAAATTTTCAAACCGTCCGAGATTGTAGAGTAGCTACAGTCGCTTCGTTTTTGAAGTTGATAAATATCCAAAGGTTACATTTTTTAATGTTTAATTTACCAACGGAGTATTTAAAATGAACATTTGTTTCACTGTGCACAACTTTAATTTGTGCACTAGTAGGTATACGTATACAAGTATCGTCAGCATAGCCGGATAGGTGTCAGGACTTGACACAATGGGGCCAGGTTCATCTTGCCTTAGATTATTAGCAAATTCACGTAGCATGGGTTCACATGCTAGTATATATAAATACAACTTGAAATTAGATCCCCCTGCTGACTCCTTTAGATATTGGTAATTGTATAGTTGGTAAGTATAGATCCGACTTAAAAAATTGCACTACTTTTTCCGTATAGCATAAATATGGAATCAATTATTTTTTCAGGAAAGTATAGGCTATGAGAACATGTTTTTTAAAATTTCTGTTTATATTATCGAACGCGGCATCTTAGACTAAGAATAAATAACGATATATATTATCTCATTGTTTAAGTCTCCAAAGAGTGCAGGTTATTAAACATTGCCCTACCTGGGATATTACATGTTTGATATGGCCCGATGAACTCTCTTAACATAATTAGATCCTTGTTTGTAATTATTAGGCAAAGAACTTTGTAGTTTGTTGTGCACAGAGCAATTTGCCTCCAGTTGGACAGATATTTAGATAAACTGTTTTTAAAAATTACCGAAACAACTCCTTTTCGTATTGAAGTATTTCTCCTCTTACGCGTTCTGCATATAACCGTAGAATTTTAGAATTTTAGGGTATAAGGGTTAACAGCCCATAGAATGTGCGAAGAATATTGTGTATCCAGAAATCATTGATGGTTCAGTCTAAATTGTTACCAAAAATAAGAACTTTTCAGACACTAAGTAAACCTAAAAATGTGTCTAAGAAATAATTTAATTCTTTATTCTTGTTGTACACGGGCCTTTTTCTTGTATTTAAAGTTAGCTAATGTGACTTAACTAATACAATGCAGATCCAATTCTACGTTGCCTTATGATTGCTGAGGCAAACAAAGGCATATACTACAAATAAACTAAATTAATTCTCATTAGCAATTGCGATGGATTACTACAGCAGCAAACACTACTAACAAATATCTTACAAAAACTTGCTACCAATTGTATAAACAATTCAAACGACCCATGTTTACGGCAATTTTCCAAATATGCCCGTTACTGGCTGAATCAACCCACAACAAACGAGATAAACATATTATACGCAAATGGATTTTGGCCCGTGTGTTCAATATCGAAATGATGGTTTTGACAAAACAATTTTAGTTATAATCGTATTATGGACGAAATAGCTTCCACACCAAAAATTTTGCTTTTGTAGAAAGGTGGTCGGCTGAACAACCCTCAAAGTAAAAATGCTCTCAAAATATACATACAAAGGTCTTAATGCTTACTTCAAGCAGGTATTCTTTCACTCCACAGTTCCATGTTTATGGAACCCAACAACAATGACACTCCAAATGACAGAAAAGAGGATTCGTCTTGGAATTTGGTACTTGAGTATATTCTGGCATTTATACAATGTACTGTTTATTACAAATTGCTACGTGGATGGATTGTTTATTAAAAACCGGGAGATCTCGCACCTGTGCATCGACCTACTTTTTATTTTTGGACAAACTTGAGAGAGTTGCAAAACTTGTTACGGATATCCACAAAATTGAGAAAAAACTTTCAGATAATCATTTTCTGAACCACTTTATTGAATAGCTAAATTAATGAGTTTATTGACATTCCAGCATTTGGTCTTTTAATTCCAGTTCAGTTTGGATCCTATTTACCCAAGCAACAGACGGACGGATGCGATTTCTTGATTCTCTCTTTGGCATATTTCAGTTGCATCCTTTCAGCTTGTTTTGCATCCTTTTGCTTTCTGGACATTCAAAATTCCCGCTACATTGTCCATTTAATCGTTGGAGCTCAAAAACCTGTCCCAAGATATGTAGAGTGGATAGCTTGGCTCTATGGGATAATGGATTACATTGGTTGCTGTAATTGCTGTTTAATTTTTCTCTTCTACTGAATACTTGTTCTGACGTATATTAAAAGCTCAACATTCTGGCTGCAATTCTTGATTAAACATGGAATCAACAGCGGAAGTGCTTGCATTTCCAGAACCACAAAGACAAATAACAAACAAGCGTTTCAAAATATTAAACTTAAGCGATCTTATGCTATAAAATTGTTCAAAGAACTTTTGGTTTTAAATTTTTATTTTAACGAGTGTTTAGCATTCATGTATTGGCCTTCATTTAAATTTTTACACATTTCATGTCAGATTCTATCTAATTACGTAATTATCAAACTTTATGACGTTATTCCATTTCCAGCTATACTGGTGTTTCCATTTATATCTATATATATGCTTATTGCAGTAATTTATATGTACACTCTGTTTGGTTCTATTAATGAGCTGTCTCGAAATTGTATTTTGGGTTTTAAAGCGACGGCACTGAGTAAGTTTGAACAGTTGGAAGTGCAAGGATTGAGTGAGTTTGGTATTCGAGTGGGTTCGATGTACATTCTTGAGAAAAATACTGTTTTGACGATCCTTTTAATTATTATTAATTCCATCGGCAATGCTATAATTATGAAATAATTATTATTTTCGAACGAATGGGACTTGTGGCAATAAATTTTGAAAAATTTTAATCATATAACAGTAAACATTTTCCTGACGAGCCGAAGCATATCTGCTGCCTGTTTTATATCCGCACTTGAATGACTGAATAGCAATCAATTGCTCCATAACAATTTAATTGTCTAAAATACCAGCTCAAATTTAGGCTTACTAGGTCTGCATTAATGATTGCAATTTCCACTTGTTTTCTTGTATTACATTTAATTCTAGTTCTCTTTTTAGTTTTGCAAGCAAGTAATTTTAACTTGAAAAGAAATACTGTTATAGCGCTTAGTTTAATTTGCATTAGCTTAACAGTTTATTTTATTGTACTAAAATAGGATTGCTATGTAAGTGACAAGTCATTAAGGAAGCTATGTGGCGTAATCCTTTTTACCTAAGCGTACCCTGTCAAGTTATAGCCTATGAGAAGTTTAGTTTGTATAAAGTTTAGTTTGTGTAGACAGTTAATAGCCACCTAGTTTGGGGATACCCTTTGCCGGTCTATTCTAGCTGAGTCATTAGGTAATTTATTTTAATTGTCGCTTATAAAAGACTGCTCGATCACAAGGAAGTATTTGATTCTCTTTTAAATGAGCTGCAAAATTAGGCATGGATATTTTATCTGCTCCATTTATTATAGATCACGCATTTTACTTAAAATGTTTAATTATTTGACTGATGATTGTGACTACATTTAAGTTATTACGTCTTTTACGTTTACAGTACTTCCAGTTGTAGTTTCAGTCACTTGCATATGCTATAGTATAGAGTATCAGTTGCGAAACACAAAGAAGGTTAAGCGCTTTTGTTTAATTATTTAATTAATGAGTCAGTATATTTAGGTGTTATGAGCATAAAATGAGGTTGTCCAAGAACTACTTGAATTTAGTTTTTTAAAGTCATAATCATAATATAGTAGTTTTTTATTTAATACCGATATTATAAGCGTTCAGATGCTACACTCTCTCAGCATGTGACGAGCTTATTTACCTTAGTGCTTACCAAAACAGAATTTGCGGAGGTAATTAGACCAAATATTTCTGGCTTAATAAGTTTACTGTTTTATCTAATTGGGGATTATTAGTTTAATTTTTCCACAGTATTTAAGGTTTGCTAATGTAACTTGAGTAGCACAAAACAGACCCATTTATAACGTTGCTAAGTGGTTGCTGAGGCAAGCGAACGCAAATATTTGAAATACACTAAATAAGTTCTCATTAACGTGTTCAAATTTATTAATAAATAAACGAACATTAATAATGAATATCTTACAAAAACTTATTATTTCATTGCCAACTCAAACAACTTATGTTTAAAGTAATTTTGCAAATACTCCCATTACTGACCGCTTTACCTTCTACAAAAGTAATAAACACATAATACGCAAATAAATTTTTATCCCTTGTGCCTGATATTGCAAACTATAGTCAAACTATTGCTGAAGTTTTAGCTTCCATACAAAACTTTCTTCTTCTCTGATAAGGTAGTCGGGTTAGCATCTCTGAAAGTAAAAATGCTTTCGAAATATACATACAAAGGTCTCAATGCGTACTTTAAGCAGGTTTCCTTTCACTGCACTTTTCCACTTTTATGGAATCCAGCATCACTGACACTGAAAATGACAAAAAATATGATTCGTCTTGGAATTTGGTATTTCAACATTTTTTGGCATTTATACAATTTAGTGTTTATCACCAAATGCTGCGTGGACGGATTAGTTAATAAAAACCGGGAGGTCTACTCCGTCTGCATCGATCTGCTCAACATTATTGGTCACATTGGATTTGGTATGTTTCATGCCACTATATTGTGTCACAAGAGCAGAATTGCAAAACTTGTTACGGATATCCATCGAACTGAGAGAAAGCTTTCAGGTAATCTTCCCTTAGATCAATTCTATGAATAAGTTAATTAATAGATCCATTTTGATTCCAGTATTTTGTGTTTTAATTACAGTTCAGTTTGGATCCCATTTGCCTAAGCAACGAACGGACGGGTGTGATTTCATGATTCTCCCTTTGGCATATTCTAATTGCATCCTTGCAGCTTGCTTTGCATCCTTTTGTTTTCTGGACGTTCAAAACTTGCGCTACGTCGTCCATTTAATCGTTGGAACTCAAAAACCAGTCCGAAGAAATCTAGAGTGGATAACTTGGCTCTACCGGGTAATAGATTATGCGGGCTGTTGTAATTGCTGCATAATTTTTCTTTTCTATTGGATACTTGTTCTGACGTATATTAAGAGCTCAAACTATTGGTTGAAATTCTTAATTAAATATGGAATCAACTGTAGACATTACGGTATTTCCAAAGTCACCAAGACAAATGGAACGCAAGGCTTGCAAAACATTAGCCTTAGACGATCTTATGCTTTAAAGTTGTTCAAGGAACTTTTGGTCTTAAATTCTCATTTTAATGAGTGTCTGGCCTCCATTTATTGGCCATCATTTCAATTTTTACACATATCATCTCAGATTCTTTCTAATTATGTCATTATCAAACTTTATGACGCCATTCCGTTTCCGGCGATACTGGTTTTTCCATTTTTATCTGTGTATATGTTAGTTGCAGTTATTTACATGTATACTTTGTTTGGCTCTATTAATGAGCTGTCAAGTTATTGTATCTTGGGTTTTAAAGCTACGGCTCAGAGTAAGTTTGAAAAGTTGGAGGTGAAAGCATTGGGGACGTTTGGTATTCGTGTAGGTTCAATGTTTATTCTTGAGAAAAATACTGTCTTGAGTGTCATTTTAATTATTGTTAATTGCACGGTTAATGCTATAATCGTGCAGTAGGTATTACGATATTATGTTTTAATGGCTTCGACTTGTTACAATAGAAAGCTATAAAAATATTTATTCACTGTGGCATATACCATAGGAACACATGCATATGTAATCTAGTGTTATTCTAAATTGGTATTACGGCTTAGCAACCGTTTATTTGCCTCTTGTCTTGACTCCTCGACTGCAAGGAAGTATTTGATTCTCTTTTAAATGAGCTGTTAAATTATGTATGAATGTTATATGTTCTCCTTAGTAACGCCCACGCATTTTGCTGGAAATGGTTACATATTTGACTGATGATTGCGACTACATTGAAGTTATTACGTCTTCTACGTTAATAGAACTGCCGGCTATAGTATCAGTTATTTATATCATAATGTAGATAGTGTGTCATTTGCGAGTAAAAAAAGTGGGTAAAGCCCTCTTGTTTACCTATTTAATTAATAAGTCAGTATCTATAAGTGTTATATATTGGCCCTTGTGCCTAATATTGAAATGATGGTTTTGCCAAAACAATGTCAATTTTCGTTATAATCGTATCACGGACGACGTTTTAGCCGAGCGTTCCATGCCAAAAATTCTGCTTTGGCAGTAAGGTGGTCGGCTGAACACTCCTGAAAGTAAAAATGCTCTCAAAATATACGTACAAAGGTCGGAATGCGTACTTCAAACAGGTTTTTCTTCACTGTGCAGTTCCGTTCTTATGAAATCTAGCATCACTGACACATTACAAACAACCGAATTCGTCTTGGCATTTGGTACTTCACTATTTTCTGGCATTTGTACAATGCAGTGTTTATCACTAAATGCTAGGTGAACGGATTAGTTAATAAAAACCGAGAGATCGCGTTTCTTTGCATCGACCTACTTCTCATTTTTGGACAAACTTCACTTGGTTTGTTCCAGCTCAATGTATTGTGCCAAAAAAGCAGAGTTGCAAAACTTGTTACGGATATCCACAAAATTGATAAAAAACTTTCAGGTAATCATCAATTTAATCACTTTATTGAATAGCTGAATTAATAAATGTTTTGACAATCAAACATTTAGTGTTTTAACTCCAGTTCAATTTGGATCGTATTTACCTAAGCGAAGGACGGACAGCTGCGATTTCATGATTCTCCCTTTAGCATATTCCAATTGCATCCTTTCAGCTTGCTTTGCATCCTTTTGTTTTCTGGACGTTCAAAACTCCCGCTACGTCGTCCACTTATTCGTTGGATCTCAACAGCCCGTCCCAAGAAATCTAGAGTGGATAACTTGGCTCTATTGGGTAATAGATTATGTGGGTTGCTGTAATTGCTGCATAATTTTTCTCTTCTATTGGATACTTGTTCTGACGTATATTAAAAGCTCAAACTTCTGGTTGAAATTCTTAATTAAATATGGGACTAACAGTGCAAATTACGGTTTTTCCAAAGCCACAAAGACAAAGAGCAAGTTAGACTTTCAAAACTTGAAACTTAAGCGATCTTACGCTTTAAAGTTGTTTAAGGAACTTTTGGTTTTGAATTCGCATTTTAACGAGTGTCTAGCCTCGATTTATTGGCCATCATTTCAATTTTTACACATTTCTTGTCAGATTCTATCTAATTACGTAATTATCAAACTTTATGACGCTATTCCGTTTCCGGCTATACTGGTTTTTCTATTTTTATCTGTGTATATGCTTACTGCAGTTATTTACATGTACACTCTATTTGGCTCCATTAATGACATGTCAAGAAATTGTATCTTGGGCGTTAAAGCTACGGCTCGGAGTAAGTTTGAAAAGTTGGAGGTGAAAGGATTGAGGACGTTTGGTATTCGTGTTGGTTTGATGTACATTCTGGAGAAAAATACTGTCTTGACTGTCATTTTAATTATTATTAATTCCACCGTTAACGCTATAATTATGAAGTAGTTATTAATTTCGAATGGATGGGACTTGTTGAAATAAAATAATATGAAAAATGGAAATTATATAGGTTACTTTAAACAGATTGTCGTCGAGCGTATGCATATCTGTTGTTGGTTGCATATTTGAATTTGAATGGTTGATTAGCAACCAGTTGTTTCGGCGGAACAATTTAATTTTTGATATTTCGGCTCAAACTTTCTCTAACTAGGTGACTAGGTCTGCATTAAACTCGATGATTGCAATTCTTTCCCCTGTTTCCTTATTTCAGATTTAATAGTAGTTTTCTTTTCATTGTCGCGAGCTAAGTTTGGAGCTTTTTGGTCTATTTATCAACTCATCTACGATTTTATCTGGGCATTAAAAATGAAGGCACATAACATGCAACCAGTCATCGTCGTAGTTAGGTTGTGCGGCGTGCACGGTAAATTTAGTTAGTACAGCGAATCTGGTGGGAAAAGGAATAAGGAATGACCTGGTCATTATACTGTGTGAATAATTCGTAATTAGTTGGTTGTGGGTGCCGGGTTCAAAATCTACAAAGCAGTTAAGTAGTTTGGTTGCTACAAACAACACAATTGAGTGGGCGATAAAAAGTATTTTATCAGCATCTATAGGGAGTCTGAACTTACAATAAAATAACTGTTTTCATAAAACGATTCTTGATTTCCGATTCTTCAATTGAGAAACAATATTACTGTTATTTTAGTTTTAAAAGAGAAACCATTCTACCACTTAATTTAATATGCAATAACATCAAATTTTACTTTAATGTACTCAAATAGTATTGCTTTATAGGTGACTGGTCATTAAGGAAAATATGTTTCGTAATCCATCTTAGTTAAGCGTACCATGTTAAATTATAGGGTATGAGAAGTTTAGTTTGTATGATTTCTTGTTGGCATTTAAAGCCTTGTACGGGGATACCCTTTGACGATCTGTTCTAGTCATTAGCGATATCTCACTAATAAACCGTGCTTTCCCGGCACTCGAGTAACTCCAAACGTTGTAAACACGAATAAGGCGCTTGTGGTCTCATTCAAAGTACATCTGCTACTACGCACTGACTCACCGCCTTTATTCAAACTCCTTGTGCTTTTGAATCTATTTTAGTGAAACTTGGCCCGCTAATGGCGGGGTTGATTGAACATTTGCAGTCAAGGGTATCTTTTACTCAATATTTCTTTACGCACTTCGTTACCGATGTTAGCAATTGGCAATTATGATCTCTTTCGAACCGCAATAGAAAGAGGAGGAGATAATTGAAGTGCGTTTTCGGGAAAACTTGATAGGATTTACGCAAATTAAAAAAACACAAATTTTGGGCTAAACTTTGCATTTCGAGGTAGTCGTTGACAAGGAACTCAACCAGTTGTTAACTAAATCGGTCGCTTTGGGTCTCATTAGAAGTGCAATCGTAAAACAATTAAGAAAGGAAGGAAGCGCTTTTTTCCAAATATCGTTGGTTGTCGGGCAATGTCAAACAGATTTGACTTTTGAAGCACTCTTTGAAGTAGCGCGTTTCCAAGCAGACGACACGTAAAAAGAAAGTTTTGCTTTAAGAAAACGAAAAACGCAATGGATAAAACAAACTAACAAACTAATGCCCAAGAAAATGAATAGGTATTGAAATGGATTGCATCACAATTTCGCAAAGGATCAAGACAACGTTGATCTCATTTTAAAAGCCTTAAAACAAGGACGACTCTGAAAATCACGTTTCATTGTGGGCATGCGTCATGAGGGCCACGTGTCGTTACGGTCACGTGTCGTTACGGTCACGTGTCGTTACGGTCACGTGTCGTTACGGTCACGTGTCGTTACGGTCACGTGTCGTGACGGTCAATTGTCACGAAAATTCTGTGTCAAGATGTTCACGTTTCACGACGGTCACTTGACCAAGCACAGTGACCCAGAGTTGAGCGTAAAGGAATTCAAATGAGAATACTCAGGGGGGAAGGCTTAAGCAGGATGGATTAGGCAGGTAGCCTAAAGCGGGAAGGACTGGGAAGAAAGGTTAATTTAAGAATGTTCAGACGGAAGGCTCTATTTGAAGGTTCAAGTGGAAGGCTCAGGTAAAAGGCTCAGGTGTTAAGGCTCAAGCAGAAATATGCAGGATGAAGAGCGCAGGCAGGAATGCTCTAGCGGAAAGTCCTAGGTGGGAAGGCTCAGAAGTAAAAGCTTGGGTAGGAAGAATCATCCAGGAAGGCTGACGATGAAACGTTAAGGGGACATGGTTCATACGGAAAGGTTCACGCATTAAGGCTCCTGCGAGAAGGGTAGGCCGGGAGTGAATTGGCAGAAAGGCTGAGGCGGAAAGGTATATTTGAAAAGGCTACGGCGTAAAGGCTCAGAAAGTTAGGACTTGGATTAAAGGTTAATGCGGAAAGGCTCAACCGGAAAGGAGCGACAGCAAGGTTCAGGCAGAAAGGTTCATGTGAAAATGGTCACACCGGAAGGCTCACGACGAAAATCTTAGACAAGGAGGCTCACAAGGAAAGTACGTTTATGGCGAGGCTTCCCGATTTTCATGACATTTTTTGTGCGTGTAGGCATTGACCTTAGTACCTCACGTGACTTTAAACTTGCGGCATATTTTTTGTTATTAGAGAGAATAAAAATAATTTTGAAAAATTGTTTCAGCCAATGACAAATCAAATGCAAATTAACCATTTTTACAGGTGCCAAAGGGGGGACCATTACAAAATTTTCAAAAATAAGGAAAAATTTCAGTTTAAAAAAAACGATTTTATTTTTGCACAATAGTTAATTTTTTACATTTGCTCATTATAATTAGCCATCAAACTCACTAGGGAGCGTTTTCAACTGTAACCCTGGGATTTGAATCAATGTTACCAAAATGCCTTCTGCTGACCCTAGGTACTACCTCGGCTAACACAAATAAATAAATGCATTTCTTGTTTTCTTATTCCCTCACAATGGATTCACATCGTAAAAATATAATCGGAATCCCAAAACAGAAATCTCTCATGCAATTTACCATGGAATAATTTTTTTGCAGTGTGGCCTCCACCGAGTCTGTTTTTCTCATTCCGACGGCCAAAATTTGACACACCTTGAAATTTTACTAATTTTATACTATGGATAGCAT
>JAQFZC010002301.1:0-23814 GCA_034695205.1 Dicyrtoma fusca | reverse complement strand
TACATATACAAATAAATTGACGCACCATTCAATTCACCACTACTTTCCCACTACATATCCGATCCGATCCGATCGTATCATCGTACCCTATATATACATTGTACTTACGTACAGCTCAGGACAAGGGCTAAGGATGGAGGAAACAGAAACAGACAGGAAAGATTGTTGTTCGTAATTGGAACCTATCTAATTGCCGCTCTAGCCACAGTACTCGTGTCGGGTTGAAAGTAAAACGATGTTCAATTCCACCACCGACGGAACCCAGCAGGGACATTTCTTTTTTTCGACGAACATGAAAATCCCTTCTACAGACACACTACTCATTCTGACTCCTATAACTGAACAAAATGAAATTGTTTTTACGCTGGGCTCACACATAGTTACATATAATATCTACAATACTACGTAAACTATATAATACAGCGAGTAAGTGCCATTCATTCATGGTAACCATTGTGCCCCTATACTAGTAGAATGTGTCTATAGTTATACCCCGAGATGTTACTTACTTTCAACACGTTGTACTTAAAAGTTGGTATGCAAGTCTAAATAAGAATAATGAACTGATATAAACAAGCCGTAAGTAAGTTTCAAGTCAAGCTTGTATTATTGGTTGGACAAAAAAAAATCCTTAGGGTCCCACACCCCACGAAAATATCCCGCTTCCCTAATCTTTTTTTAAAATTTCTGTCACACTAATAATTTATGTCCATAACCATATAATATACCCACCAACAACGGCATGAACCAACCACTATACATAGACATACAAACCTAGGGACATTTGAATCTTTGACTTGGCCCTTTGGTCCTGGATCCTGAGTCACTCAATAAAGGAGGAAAGAGAGAAATAAATATTTCCTTTTTATCTGATCAAGGAGAGACGACCTTAAAAGCGGAATCATCATCTTCACGGAGGCACTCATTTGTACACGTCCACAGAGTGAGGGTAGAACCTCCCATAAACGCAGCAGTTACATCAAAGACTCAAAGAGAGACAGAAGCTTTTAACTACCACATCCCTACCTACATACATACTGAGCACTAATTTATAATTCAAGTTCAAAATATAAACGAAAAAACGATGGTCTTGTCTGGCCACGTTTGGTCTGGTGACCCGATTATATCATGCTCGTTAATTTAAAAAAATTACAGCATTACAGATATTCAGATACTGGTGGTACCTACCTACTTTGACTATTAACTCTAAACAAAATTAAATAAATATTTGTAGACATGCCCACTTAATACACTTAATAACAAAGCAAAGGTACGTAAGTATATACATACGGCAGTCATTTTTTAAAAGTAAGCTAATTTAATTCAATTTTAAAGTGTTATGTTGGAGGAACAGCTAAACAGCAGTTAGTATGCAGTACTTTCAGTAAAATTTCTCCATTGTAAAATTATCGTACACCAGTTAACAATAGACAAACATTAACGCATAAACCATCACGTGTATACATACAGACGTACATAGCCACATTATTGACATTCAAAGTTACATGTAATTAACCGAATAAACTCACAATAAACGAAAACCAAGCCGAACCTACAAGCTTCAAGCCGAGCTCTGTACACCTATTAAATACAGATGAATGACATGACATGACACACAAAGAAATTTGTCAATACAAACAAAAAATGAGTTTCTATTTAATAAACTAACACTATTATCATCCTTTACAATTAATAGTAGCCAGCAACCAAGGGAAGGTAGGTACATACTGCTTACAGGTAGGTAGATGTGTGTAGTTAAAGTGTTTTCCATGTCGATTCGCGTCTCTAGCGACCTTTTTGAATTGACATTCAATTGTACATGGCGTATGACTGATAGTAATAATAATACAAGACAGCACAAAAAGATTCATCATTTATTACTACTACTAAAGCTTCTCTACAGTATTCCCAGAAGCCGCCTGCATACAAAACAGTGAAAAGAAAAATCAGGTAGGTCCGGGGTCAGACCAACCAGCGCAGCGTCAAGATCATAAACCAACATTATACAAAGCACTAAGCACAATAATTCTGATTTCGATTACCACGTCCGTAATCATAAATAAATAAATTTCACGTTGGTAGGTAGCCAATACAAACATTCAAAGCATGTCCAGGGTAAATTAATTCTCCCTACACAGTCTACAGTGCGTACATACGTACCGAGGCAAAGAAAAAAAGAATTCCTACACTTTTATTTTACATCTATAGATAGTAGATAGCAAAAGCAAATTAGCCAGTGCAGCCATACAATTATAATTACGTGTATGAAACTGCCAACACACACCTTTAATGATCTAATGTAGCAGGCATGTAAGCACATAATCAATTAGAGATATTAGACGTTATCTATCAGCCAGATATATGCAGACCGTGTGAAAAATGAGAGAGATAAGACTAAATTCATTTAGACATTCTACAGCTAATTGTACAAGGTAATAATTTTCGACGTAATTACTCTCCTACCATAATTTCACTCGCTGCTGCAGTAGTGCAGTGCAAGGAGCTCAAACATTAAGATTTAGGGTTCAAGATCAGCAGGACCTCCGAGCTGTGTAGTACGATTACGATTGGCAGCAGGCAATGGAGAAAAAAATCAGTAATTAGTCCAAGTCAAATTTTTTGTTTTTGCCATGGTACTTATAGTTCTTACTGGAATACCGGACGGCAAAGTAAAAAGTAATAAAAATTCTTCAAGTTTCAAAGTTCAACACTCATTTGCTAATATAATGAATAATTCATTTGCATCATTTCATTTGCATAGTCGCTATAAATGCCAACGCACTTTTATGTACTTTTATGTGGCATTTATATAAATGTATAAATATATGAAGTACAGTAGTATGCACATCCCTATATGTGTATAGGTAGCTCGGTACAGTCTCAAGCCTGAAGCTTGCATTGTATCAATAAAACTGAATTTCTTAAGCAGCCCCGCAGATATTGAGTCATTTGACCACGCATTAAAATTCCACGGATGTGAGTTTGCTCTTCACTCTGTCTCCCCACAACAATCGATCGTATTTGTGCTTCCCTCTGATCGCCCACAGATACAAAAGTCTCTCAATATGTAATCAAATCAACTTAATTGAGCACTCTCTATTCATAAACTGTACATTCCCTAACGAACGGCAACAACTACAACTACAGCGACATGAACACCCGAAGCGTTTCCTCATTCCTCATTGAGCGTATAGGTACAATCACAATGATGTAGAAATCTCATCATGTTGAAGGATTACGATTACCTGAGCAAACTCAAGAGTTTGTGGAAACAATGACCATACAAAGTTGACTTTGTAGACCCCGGAACCCCCTATTCACCCGGACAAAAGTGAAAATAGGTACAATATACTAACTGACGGCAGTTGACAGAATCGGTACGGAGCCCCGTACAAAAGAACTAAGTATCGGCAAAGTTAAATGGTGAAAGGAGATGAGCCATTGAGAACGAGCACATAATCTTTTTTGTTTTGTGCTGCTTCGGCTCCTTTCGTCTTTCGTCTTGTGGAAATGGATATGAATTCAAACATTCAAAAGTCAAAGTTAAAAGTCCCTCTACTACCAGTAGAGTACGAAATACTGCTATGAGCGGGTATAGCCGTACCTTTTACCCACCATTCACCATATTTTATATTGTTCCATTAAGCTTTCAAGTTATTGCTATTGCTCGCAATCCTTCTCTCTCAACGAAAGTATCTCTGGTATGGTCGAGAGATGGGTCGCAACGGGAAGCCCTGACCTGCCGCAACGACATTATTGTTGTCAACTTTGTCTGTCCCATTGTCTGCTCGCTTCCTATGTATATAGAAACTTTGCGTAGGCATATATGTATATAGAAAGACTGACCTAGTCCCAAGCTTTATGCACAAAATGCACAACAGAATGCAACTGGATGCAATTTATTTATGTACCCGACATAAAAGATACAGATACCCCTATCAAGTTTCCTATCCGATCCGAATCCTATACTGTCCAAGTACAAAGTAGTGATAGTAGCGAAATGAATGGCTGGAAACATTACAGAGTGAATTGGAGAGCTGCTGTTGCTGCTGCTGCCGTAGACGTTCGTACTAAATCACGAGTAAATGCATTTCACGGTGCGAGAGTGATCTACGAGGATACTTTAGACAGTCGGGAGAGAGACGGAGAGATGCGCGTATAATAATAAATATATACTAGACGTGACTCCCCTGAAGAGAATTATTTTCCAGCTGTGGCGGCCTGCCTGGACGATCCATCCCATGACATACCAACCAAATCACTTGTCTCTCCTATAAAACCAGCCACAATCGCGCTTAACTCCTATACTAACTAATCCTGTCTGAAGAAAAAGGGCAAGTGCCCCGTCTTCCCATCACATGCCATGGCCTCACATAACAGTCAAAATATGTGTATAGAGTCGTATCATGCCGTCTTATCTAACGACAGAGGAAAAAAACATGCACTACTTTATCCACAAACTATAAACGACAGAGCACATGCAAGGCATTCACAATAAAAAACAATGCACAGCACAAGCTCTTGGTTTTTAGCTTTTTTAGGAGGCTCCATGCTAGTAGTCCCATGACATTGCTTGTAGTTCTTAGCCCACGTAGCTAGGCAACTATGTTGGATTTAATGTACTGCCCTAATACAGAGACGTGGATAAAAGGGGGAAAAGAAACAATCTAAATCTAAGTAGGAAATACCTATTTACGGGGAGAGCCCATAAATGTTTGTAGCTGGTTAGTGCTCGACTACACTTGAACAAAAGCAACGACGGCGCTGAGCGTATTTTAAACATTCTATTTGAATCTAAGCAGGACACGTCAAATTTATAAAAATAAAAGACTACAAAAATATAAAATGCTGTAACTAATCGTCAGAATATAGAATTAGAAGTTGCTGTAGCGTTCCATGTATACGTACATAAAACTCCTAATTATTTCACAGTCTGAGGAAGGACTGATAAATTAGTTCCGGGGGCGTTGGATCTTATGCAATTTTAATGCAAACTCACAAAACTTTTCCGGATTCCTCTTAATATTTCGTACGGCTTCCCTCCGAACAAAAGCTATAAAAAATGTACAGCGATATACATACTCATTACATGTATGCACGGAGTGAGTACGAGCGGAAGAAAAGCCATGGGTCCATATGGGATTGACGTGTGATCTGAAAGGAAAATATTTCCCCTTCCTTGGAAGTTAGAAGCAGTGTAGATTCCATAGATTTCGGGCTCCCCTGTCTTATCCTAAGAATCCAAATCAGCACCAGGGAACTTTGAACATCCGACCCGCACCATCGCAACACCAACATGCATCTCATCTCATCATTTTCTCCCATTTCTACCCAAACTTGGAAGACAGACAGAGACAGAGGGACAGGCAGGATCGACCTTAAGTGAGGAACTTTATAGACTCAACTGAATACCGAATACAAATGCAGTCATGTTTCGTATATACCTACATATCATAGGGGAAGAAGCAAAGCGGGGTAAGTTCAAGCCCGCCTTCTAAGCAATCTCAAACACGTACAGATACGGTGTCCTCTTACACTTATTTTGAATTAAGCTCAAATCCAAACAATCCATCTTTACTTCTTTGCTTACAAAAATTGTAAAACAGCTTTTTATGTGTCTTTGCAATGAGAGAGAGAAAATAGTGTAATTTGTTCTTGTTCAAAATTATTGCTAATGGAATTTACACTTGCAAAAATGAGTAAGTGTGAATTACACTGGGGGCTGGATTTACGCCACATAGCTTCTTCACTCACGATATATACCTAGCTAGGTCCATGCACTACATACAACTTCTCCAGGATTATTTCACAAATCACATAGGTACTTCACTACATGTGAGATACATATTAATGTGGGGCCAGAGACAATTGCTGGAGAGAGACGATCGTTAGACTCTAAATTGTGCCCAATATCAGAGCCAGAGCCAGAACAGAAAATACAGCAATACAGAGAGGCAGACAAAGTCCACACACTTCTCCTTCCTCAACCAGAACCTCTCTACTCAAAACCAACTACTTCCCCATCTTTCCCTAATTTCCTTCATCTCATCACGTTCTACCATAACAAATTCATGAAATCCATGAGGAGCCATAGATTTATCACTAGATTTTATTCACGCACGCCACCACCATCCAACACAGAACATAGCACAACGTAGGCAGGTAGGTACATATATGTGTGCCACACCACACCAGCCAAATGGAATCTAAATCCAAATCCGCATCCCAAATACATACATACAGCTAGACGAGAATATCTCGGAAGGAAACTTTCCCCTGATCTAGTTCTTCCTTCTCTGAACCAACGAAAATGAAAATGAAGCAACCCACACCAAAAGTATGTACGCTCATCCCGTCTTATTTGCTCTCCCCATCAATCCCGAAGACTGCAGACTGTAACTAAGTGGAGGGAACCTACTGATACTTCACACGAAATAAATAAACAAGGAAATGTCATGGCATATTGCATGAGTGACACGCACACACCACCGTATACATTATACACTCAAACTCACCACTGCACTGACAAGACAAGATTCAATGAGCAGACGAAGGACCTAAAGTAATCTGCAAGCAAATAGCAGAATTTACAGAAACTGAGGAAGAAAAGGGAAGGCTGTAAGCGAAGTATCAAGTATGTACCTCCGTATTTCTACAGGGATCACAGATTTGGAAATCAGGATTCAGAAATAAACGCATAAAGCACGAGAACAACAGAGAGTAACGTAACATAACAAGAGTCTTCTAATTAAATTGTAGACCGCTGCCAACTTCCTCATTAAGACAAAGACGAATACGAATGGAAATAATTGTGGAATTTTAATGCGAAGCTTCAGCCCACCCAACTTTTCTGACGTACAACAGTCCTTTATTAAATCTAAATGATATTGTTTTCCATTTCCTTTTCAATTCAAAAGGCGCTTTTCATTTTGGTGGTAGTCCATCGTTCAGTAAATGCATAGAGGAGCCTGTTAATACTAAGAAACTATTTTTACATTTATGTACATTTCAAAATCAGAAAACTTGCCCTATTCTAATTTAACCTTATATCGTCAGTGAAGAAGCATTGTGCGGTAAGTCCAGTCTCAACTTAAAACCATTCCCACGCTAGTAAAGCAATCAACTTTTGTCCGGTTTTGCAAACTGCGTTAATACAAATCTATAGGCATTGTTAAAAGATGTACATAGAAGGCTTACAATTTTTGAAGAAGTGTAAATACCGATTTTTGATTTAATGGACATATCAGTTTTGCAATTTTAAAAAATGATAAAACTATTATTTACACTATTTTAAACAATTAAATAAAGCTTCCTATTGCTTCTCTAACTACGACATTAGCCTAGAAAGTGTAAAATGTAACGCAAGAAGCGATTAACATTTTAAGCGTATCATATACGTCTGTGTTTGCCTACGCGTTGCAAATATTTTCTAAATTAAAGCAATTTCTGTACACAAAAAGCCCACAGTTTACTACTAGTTTTCACTAGTCAAATATACCTCGGTATGTACGGTACTTATAATTTTCCTGACTCCTTCACTTCCAACGCATCAGAAATAGCTGGCAGACCTTAACTATGCATGAAAAGTAATTTAGCTTACGCTGTAAACAAATAAATGTTCCACTGATTTGTGGCTAAAACATCCTTACAGTTACTTTGTACAGTGGAAGATTCACGCATCTAAATTAAATGTTTATTGTCTGCGGTATGAAAACATTAGGATTCCGAGAATAATAAATAGAAGCTAAAACTAGGTACTCATAAAGACTGCAGCAAGCCCTACTAATTATTCATGCCCTTACAGCTCTGCTCATTCAGGGTAATAAACTACCAAGTATAACAGTAGTTATAGTCTCAAAGGAAAATTATTATAAATTACGGACACAGTGCACTTTAAGTTTCTTTATTTCTTGTAATTCTTTGTAATTAGGAGATTACAATCCATTTAATTCATAGAATTACACAGTAAATGAGAGAGTCTCGACTAGGCATTTGATCCTCCACTACCTGTACTCATCTAATTAGCTTAAACGCCTAGTATAAACCAAGTCTCTTAATCTGATTCTGACTCGGATCAGGAGGCAAAACAGCGTAAAAAATATGAGGTACATACTACAATTTAAAAGTACAAGTAAAAAGTACAAGTCGAAAAACAAAAACAAAACCGCAATGGAAATCGTCAATAGACAATCAGACAAACTCTCTGAAACTTGGACAATGACCACGACGAATTATAGAAGGCAAAAAAAAATGACAAAAAGCAAAACTGAACCTATGTAGAGATGAGTCCATAGATGCTTCAAAAACAAATAACAAATGATACTTAAAGCACAATACCAATGCAATGTACTATCCTACATAGGATCATCATTTAATTGCGATCCCACAAAAAAAAACGTCTCACTTCTACTCACAGTAATTATCATTGTACCATAAAATTCTGAGAATGCAGATAAGGCAATGCAATGCACTCCAATGTAATTACTGAATAAAAAAATAAATCCAACTGACCATGTCAAATATTGGTCAGAGTGTGCCCACTTAAATGACTGCCTGACTATATGATACCCACAGACCCAAAGCCAAAGGAAATAATCCCATTGACACACTGCGTATAACTACCTATATAATCATCTAATTACCTCGGTACATCCAATACTGAAACTGAAACCCAAGTTCAGCCCAACTGTTCAGGCAATCACCACTGCAGAAAATATTTCAAGGTTTTAAGTTTCGCTGATGGGATTAAAGACAGGCAATAAATTGTCAGGATAACGATGGAACTCTCTCAGTCTACTTGGATTTTGCATGGCTTGCATTTTGTCCCTTATTAAGAAGACAAAGACACTCAAGAGCACTATCAGAAAGAGAGCCAGACAAACAAACAAACCAAAGACACACCAATTAATAAAATCATAAGCTCTCTCCCTTTCAGGAACCTCCTCCTAGGTCAAGCCAAGGGTTCAGAGATCATATCGTCCGCAAGCAAAATAAGTACCGTCTTATTAATGCTATGCATTCGACATCTTCCATCGGACTGTCTCGCACTATCTGTATGTAATTGCCGTCCATTATGCCGTCTATAGCGCCTAAGCTACACACAAATATAAACAAGTGCTACGCTAAGTGCAAAGACTGTGCTTGTGCATTCATAAAAAAATCTATAGCCTAATAACTTTTACTGTCCCAATCTCCTCTAAGAGGAGATTCACTCATCCAGAAAATGAAAACACATGTTCAATTAACTATACAAGACGAAAATGATGAGCAAAAACCAACCATTGAGTTCCTAATTCATACAATAAACTAAGGAGAAAACAAAACGAAACCTATGTAGCTACACATAACTAATTATAATTATTCACTTCACCGGTTATGCTAGACTCAATGAACGAAAAGAAAACGAATGAAAGGAAAGGCTATGGCTGACTGGATTGAATATGACTGACTGCGAGCAACGAATCAATGGAAATCAAAGTCAAAATTAAAAACAAGAAGAAATGCAATAATCTGACATCCGACAATAGCAGTCAGCTAATAAAAACAAACGAGCAAAAATTCGACACAATTTTAACAATTTTTATTAGCTTAAGCATGCATTGTGCTAATAAGCGGAATGGCTTCCCTGTGGGCCATTGGCAGATTAAAAGCATTATGAGTATACATGTAGGCATCCATCTAATTATGTATTTATAAATTGAAAAGTAAAACTAATTACATTAGCATATATCTTAAATACTTGACTTTGATATGCAGATGTGATGTACATATATTAAAAGATGCAGCCTTTTCCAAAGGTAGACTTTTTCATAGTACTGCTAGTAGGTAACATTAATTTCTATTTCTCCTACGTTACATCCCACTGCACTCTCATCTTCATCACAGTCACGTCAAAATACACATACATACTTGAGTGAAATTAAATTTGGGTCTTTAGGGCAATCTTATGCATACAATGAGCGGAACCGCAGAACTGCTGTAAGTAAGGAGAGATGAGTGGGTCCCTACCTGAGCTAACCACCCGACAATACACTCTTTAAATCCCTATGGACTGTCTGTCGTATTCACATTATTATCATGGCAAGTCCAATACCAATGACCAGTGCCCTCACAATGGCCATTTTAAACTCTGACTCCTTTCACACATCTATCCCCACAATTTAAGGGCATTTCTGTGGCTGACAAAACTTTTACCACAATCTTAAAGAATTAGCAAAATTATATCCTTGAAAAAAAGTAGGGTTATTTATTGACTGTACGTATTTTTTTTATCCTATTTACAATTGTACGGATACAACCCACACGAATGTGTCTGTACGTTATTATTTATATGTAGGTAGAATTGGTCTTGGCATTCTTATTTTGATTCGTAAGTCAAGTGCCTCCCTCGGTCCGTCAATGTGTGTGTGTGATTGTGATGCACGATTGTAAAAGGCAATCATGTTAATTTTTTGGTAAGGTTTCCCATGGAGCTACTATACAGATATAAACTGATTCATTGACTACACACTCAACAGACATAATACGAAAATAACTTGCCCCGTCAACTCAAGAGACTTAGCGTCTTAGACTTAGAAACCTAATCATTGTACATTGAAATTATACTGAAGGCAAATAATTATACGGCCAAAAGAGTACTTACAAGTACAATTAATACAATGCACAATATACTAAGTACAACCTGCCTACTTAAAGACTACCAGTTAAAGCTTAAGAGGCATTCATTCTTATCTTAGTAAATAATTATCAATGGCAGAAATGATGAATTGGCAATATAACGCATAAAACGTATGCAAATGCCACCACACCACGCTATCACTTCCCATCCCATCGCATCGCATCGTCGACGACCCAGTAAAGTAAATAAATAAAATTTATAAATGATTTCGATTGATAATATTCATAATGAACAATGAGTTGACCAAGTCTTGGAAGGGGTCTTGAGTCAACACTATTATTTACATTTCCCTTTTCAATTACAATTGGAAAAGGAATTACAAATTAACAGAGTTAAATCATGTATGTACCTATTTAATGCACAATCCCTACCTAGCCTAGGTACTTACATATTTACCTACACAAGCAGGCTATTTATAGGCAAATATATAAGTTTCCTGTGAAGTTGATACCCATTGAAAATTTTTGAGCACAAACCCCAATGCAAATACAAAACGATTTATAATCTATTGTGTTAGAACAAACTCTTCATGGCATGTGGAAAAAAAAGTTAATTATTTACGTTTCTATATCCCAAGAATGCATTGCCAGAATTAATAATATTAGTAATAATAGCCTTACAATTATACGGGTGAGTCCACTTTAGGCACTTCATAGGAGATCTACAGCATGGGAACCATTCAGTCAAAGTCAAAGATACAAAGTATACAGGGCTCAAGTGGAAAACAACTGTGTCAATGACGCATCAGTTCAATTCTTTAATTCAATACTACAATCAGAAATCTTGACCTCCTACAACACTATTTTAATGGATTCATAAATCTTATTAACTCCATCATCCTATCTACAGTAAATCCAATAACAATGACGCTAAAACAGCAAAAGAAGAATATCTTTTGATTTAAGGAGGGATCATCGTCAGTCAACTTATGACACTCTGATAATTATCTGCCTACTCATACTTTTGACCTAGGCTAACAGAAACAGGGATGCTATTTGTACTCATAATTAATTGCCAGTTCATTAAAAAAGGTATGTACATACGAGATGACGTACCATCACATTTTATAAATAAGGAAATTTGAATTATTGAAAGCGCAGTGGACAAGGCATGGCAAATGACCTTTCGCAATGCAATGGTGCAAATAGCAAATAAACAAAATTGATGTCATGATTATACCTCCTTACAAGTGCAAAAATATGTCATCAGAATTACTTCGGTTTTTGAGAATGCAAAATTACAAGCTAGTCGCTTAAGTAGGTCCTTATCAATAAGTAGGTAGGTAACCTTCACAATCAACATTGTATTGACGTTTCATTTTCTACGCAAATTTACAGACACGTACATACGCAGAATACAGCTACACATAAAAGAAAGCAAAGCTTCGGTTACGGAAACTAACCACCCAGTCAAATGTGTTACAAGTGTACCCGAGGGACCCCCACTAATTGCCCACCACAATCCTCACGTACATACCACTCTCAATAAATTAAACTAAGGAAACTAAGTCAATGTCAAATTCCATATGATAATACACATGAGAAGACCCACAGACTCAAATGACCGCTGGAAAAAACCAAGGAAAAACTAGTTCAATTAATCTATCTTCCGGGCTTGATGAAAACTATTGAAATACTGACTGGCACAACGATTACGCCGTAACGGTGAAATACCCTTAAGGGAAATCCCTCGGTACCAATGGACCATTAATATTTGTCATTAATAATGCGGACTTTACCACCTCTACACTTTGCACACACCACACACGCGACACGATCGACGCTACCTTACCTGCCCCACGTTTTACAGGTAAAAATGAAAAGAATGAGACTAAAAACGAAAATGAAAGTTTACTGTAAAATCCCTTAAAATTCAACTTCAAAGTCATTCACTTCCATTTTATTATTTCCTCACCATATGCCATGCCAATACAGTGGTGTTAGTGTTACAGAATCGTGCTGTGAACAACCCAAACAGTAATAAATTTCCCATTTACAACTCATACATTCACCTGTACGCATTCCTCCGTTTTCTGTTTCACTCCTCGACAAGTGTGAAAAGCTTCACGATGTATCAGTAAACTATAATATGCAAGGCTAAAGTTGGCTAGAAAATCTGAATAGCTAATTTCCTACTTGCAAGAAACTTAAACTTTCAACGAATTTTTTCTTTACCTGTACCTTCATGCAGTACGCACTTAAGTGCAATTACCTATATTCGAGCTGGATGGTCGGGCCATTACATTCTAGAGGAGATCAGGATGGTGCTTGAAAGTATAGTACAAAATTTAAATTTCCTTCCATTTCAAAGCCAAAATCCAAAATCCAAGCCCATATAATAAAAAAGAAAGCGAGAGCATTTAAGAATCAAAAGCCGTACGTAGGCAGGCAGGTACTTAAAACAGGAGTGGATCCTACAGATGAAGATACGGCTGATATAATTATATTTGAGGGCATCCCAAGTTATTTATTGCATCTAGCCGATAGAAAATAAAACTGTTGAGTAGGGTTAAGCTAGTAGTAGAAGTTAGAATTTGTAAACTGTATCTATAGACAGATTACAGACACTGCACTGTACCGTATCGACGACAGTCCCGTCATGGTCGTGATACACTTGAACTCAAGTAATAAATGGAAGCTACACACATTATGATGATGATACCATATAATAAGGTACGGTATGATTATGATTATACATACCCTAATAAGATAAGATGATAATAATAATAATAAGTCACCATTAAATTTTGGATGCTTAATTTGATACATCGGAATCTCCTAACACAGGACCAAGAATACCTAAGCGTTTTTAATATTATTAGTACAAGAAGGTGCGCAGACTTATGCATCAGCACCTACATGATGGAAATTAGCTGACAAAGTTAAACTGGCATAGTAATACAGAGACCGAGACCGACACTGCCACGATATAATAATAAGAGACCTGATAAGAGCTGGTTTAATAGAGTACAAACTATAATTTAAAATCCCGAGCCCCTGCTCATCCTTCCTACAATAATTGCAGAGGGAGGGCACTAATGTTCCTCCGTGAATAGCTAAATGCTGGGTTGGACCAAATCCAAATTCAAAGTGCGATAGATCACATCACTCCTTTAAGTTCTTTATTATTAGAGAAGACGAATGAGAGAGACTTTCCTTCACAGAGATTACTGGCTCAACTGAGTCTGTGAGATCCGAGTGAAAATTTGAAAATTGCAACCACTGCACATAACATCACATCATTTCATTTTGCTTTCATTTCTACTGCCAGCATCGCACCGCTCCGCACCGCACCGGCACGGGACCGGCTTTGGGAAATTTATTGCTCGAATATTTTAATGTGAGCTTAATTATTTTACTGCCTCTAATTTAAGTGTTTGGTCTGAAGACGCTGAAAAGATGAGCCTTACAAACTGTAGTCCCGACCGTAGTTTATGTTCGGCGTGGTGGGTTCTTGACTGCCTGAAGACGCTATTTTACTGAAATCATTCATTATGATTAGGATTTGATTAGCTCACTGTGTAAGCTACGGATCTGCGATGGCTAGGCAAGGATCCGGACGATTTTCCTGACCCATTTCCTTATGTCGTATTTCATTTTATATTTCCGTACAGCGTGCTGTAGCAACCAGTGCTTAGAGCGAGCCAAAGACTTGCAACTATGAGTAATGCATCAGCCAGTGTCTGTAGTGTGGAAAAGGAAATAGTAAATGGTGGGCCATCATCAATCTTTCCCATAAAAATCCTTATAATACATGGACAAGAAACGAATTCACGAATTACGAATTTCAAGACCATATGATACGAAAACGAATGCTCTTCATATGAAAATTGTGGGCGAGGCCAGGGAACAAGTCACAAAATTTCCCTTATAAAAATGAAAAGAAAATGAAATTGATCCAGCTGAGGTTGGGTTTTGTTTGGCTTTGCTTTGGCTATGGCCACGGCGTTGAAGAATCTAGTTCTTTTAAGTAATGGAGGCACTTTAGAATTTGCTGAAAGTGCGTGCACGCACCTATACTTGCTTTGATTTTGATCCGTAATCTTACAAAGTAGCTAGTATACCTAATTATAAGACCATAGATATAGTTACTATCCCTATAAAAGCCTTCCGTACACTAACCCACCTACCTACGTAGGTAATTATGAAATGAATTACGATTAACATTTTAAGACGCTTAAGCACTAAACGTGCTGATGAAAAACTTTTGATTTCTGATCTCACATTTCTTGTCCTAATGTAGTAACTCTAATGTGTCCGTCCCTTTACCCACCACAGAGCATCACAGATCAGAATCATAATCATTTTGCTTCCAGGCTCCATAATTTACACACTAATACTTTCACTACTTAATGCTCACTAAATTATTATTATCCTCCGCAAAGTTGTGTGCTCAAGTGTACCCACCTACCTACCTATGTAGTAGTCAACGAAATAAGTCAACGTGATACATTAATATTAAGGAATTACCTACATTACAACTTTTATTTCAAGTCGAAAATTTTTCACACTTTTACCCCCCATGCACGGCTGTCAAATTCGTACAAACTGCATCCTACAGACCTACCAACCTACCCTGTCATTCAAAGTACTGATATCCTTAAAAATGAAAATTCTATGCAATAAAAAAAATAAAAGAATTCAAATTAAACTTACAGAAGTCTGAAGGAATCAGTTTTGAGGAGAGCTATTACATGATTACATTAGTGAATTTACTAAGCCACTACTCTTTAAACTTTTTTTCTCTTTTTTAACTGCTTGCTCATATCCCTTGAGTTGTACATATGCATCCGAAAGAGAAATACGAAGGAATTACCTAGGTAAATGTGAAATAACGTACATAACTACGTGTCTGGATACACGTATAAACAAGGTACTTGGATTTAAATTGAAAATTAATTACATTTGTAAATTAGAATCAGAGAAGGTTCAGTCAGTCAAATAAGCCCAGCCAACTTTGTAAAATCTCTGCTGACAAGAGGGAAGCACGACGGAAAGGACGAGGGCGACGACACAATATTTGTATTTTTTTTCTCTTCTTTTCTTGTCTGTATATTATTATGTATGTAGCCGTGTGCAATTACACGGAGCTGGATGGACACTTGTAAATTTGCTTTGTGTCGGAATAATCCTCAATCCTGAGATGATAAAAAAATCATCCTGTCCACGACCACCTTACATAATTAAATCCCAATCTACCACATGCTATATCAGCACTGCAACGTCGGCATATCCCATGCACTACAGGGCAATATAATAAAGCAATAAATGGGCTGGAGGAATCACGCCGAGTTTCATCTCATACATTTACAATTTGTAAATCATTTCTATCAAGGTTTCTCAGGTGAAACAGGTCTTACGGTCAGTCAGTAAATAATCAGACGCAACAAGCACATTTATTCTAAATCTTCTTCTGCAAAATCCTTAGACAGTACTGCAGACTGCAGCAACAGCAGTGCAATGCAGTGCCCACCTACTTCCACAGATACATGACTGCATCTCCATCTCCACGTGTACGAACTTTACCTGATCAACTCCCCATGTGCTGTGCGTACTCATATGTAATGTGATACGCACACCTGAGTCATTCACGCATTATTTTTATTTCATGAAATTAATTCTTGGACTTGAACTCAAAGCTAAACTAAAACCAATCCGATGGCTTCCTTGCACAGTTAGTTACCGCTGCGAAAACTGAAATTTACACGATTTCTTAGAAGCTAAATGCACAGCGGATGTCATGTCGTGGTGATAATTACCAACCTACCAACTTTTAATTATACGAGGAACCATATATAAGTACAGCGGTATAGTAAGCCTATAGTCAATTTTCCAAGTTTACAGTAAGGGGCTTCCTAACTATGACACCATAGAAACGGGAATTTTTAAATGTGTAAATACTATGTTTTGCTGTTGTAAATGTTAAAACAGTTACTGATAGATTAGGTGCTTTGAAAAATGTTTTACACCTTTAAAAAAGGCTAATTTATTTATTATTTTATGCCTTTTTTGAATGTTTAAATCCTGCGTTGCCTTCTTTTAAAAGAACCGTTCAAGCCCTAATTGATCTACGTCGTATGTGCAAGGCTCCTAGCTGCAAAGGAAACAAAAGCTGTATATCTATGACGAACACAAAGTTTAAGTGTAAATGAGTAATGGACGTTTCCACGGGGCAAACTTACATAAAGTGATTAATAATTTTGTTCTCAATCTGTTCATGAAATTGAAATTGAAAATTTATTAAATTAACCCACGGTGATCCTTGAGTCAAAGGTAAATTCGAATTCAAATCCAAACTCTCAACGTCAACTTCCATAGAGCCGCACCGGTCTCCTTTATTATGTACATGTCAGATTAATCTCCTTGCTGAAACGAACCCACCTTACTGCAGCATAATTTACTACAATCTCAATCTGCAATGCGCTATTGTACTAGATACAATAGCAAATATCTACAATCTACACAACAGAACAGGATCCAAATTCAAATACAGAATACGCGAACGAATTCAAATTCGAAATTCCAGTTTACACACTCTCGTCTCCATTCTAAGCTATTCGACTCTCGCTCCGGATTAAATAATGCCGCTGCCTGATTCCACAATTCTACATTCATCTACGCAATCTATCAAATCACACCAAACGAACCCTTACGAGCCAACTACAATGCAGAAGACAATCCAACAGCAAGGCGAATGACGGGCCAACCGTTATTTACGAATCTCCTGCTGTGTTTACTCAATGAAACATACAAAATTCAGCGTAATGTACTGCAGAATGCAGGACAGGACCAGGCGCATCTGTATTGTAAGACGTGTAGCTATCGAGATTAAACCATCACCATCAAAACCAATGAACATGTTTCATCCTTTTTGAGTTTGAAATAATTGCAAAAAAAAAATAACAAATACAAACAAAAAATGGAACGCCGATCCCAATTTCTTGGGTCAAAGGTCTTACAGCCACGAGTACGAGCTTAGCTATCAACGAGAATGACCATAGCAAAGACCACCAGTCCATCCCATGCAGAATTTCTCACAGATACTTTCCGTCAAATTAAATCAATGGTAAAAAAATCATTGACTTCAAAATACGAAAATACATTATCGCTTCATTTATTAAAACAAATTTGGTAATCAAATTTTTAATGATTTCTTCGCAACGTCGGTGGTCGGTCGGACGGACTTGTACGTTTATATCATCGACACACATCATACTGTAGAGGCGTGCTACAAAAACAAAAACTCTGAACACCAGGGCATCGTCACAGTCATAACTTTACAAGCAATAACGATAAAACTCTACATAAAGATGTTACACAGATCGTGTCAATTTTTCGTAATATTAAATTTCTTATAGCATCGTAAACAAACAAAATATTACGACTTCACTCAAAATTCAATTCCAAGAAGCTGTCTCTCCCACTATTACAACACGGGATATAACATGCATAATATGGATGTAATAGCAAAGCAGCCCGTCTCAAGGATTTTAATCAGAAAAACTGCTGGCGTCATAAAGCTATGAAGGTGGGATCAGTACAGGATCAAAAATACCAGAACGGCTCAAGCTAAAACCACCTACCTGTATAGGAAGGTTCAAAACTCATTTCCTATGGGCCTTAACAATGGTACATAGGTACGTCCCGCTATAAATAAGTAAATTATCCAATCTAAAAGGGTTGTAAGAACCCCATCCGCTGTACCTCAAACTCGTTAGCAATGAAAGCCCAGCATTAAGATGAGACAGACAATATGACAACTTGCACTAAAAAAATTAAGGTACCGTATGATACACAACCATGCATACAAGTAGTGCTTCGGTCGGAACCTGGTTCGACCGATAATACGAGGTCTTAAAAGCTAAAGTTCACGGATTTACAACAAACATTTATAGATGTACATAATCATACGGTGGGTATATTCCTAGATACGTAGGTACCTTTAAATAGGGTTTCACCTGCACAATATGGACATCTTTATTAAATGGATGTACTACCTACACTGACGTAGAGGCACTGACGTACGTGTACTGCTCAACTTTCTTTCCTTGAACGAACAGAATTTAATCCCTGTCACAATGTTCATTTTATGAGTGCTAAATCGGATTAGTACGTCATACGTGTGTCCCACTACATTATTCTCTAGCACTGTTGACTCTACTGCATTTTATACGGATGGCTGGATGGATGGACGGACGTGAAATTAGTGGACACAAGGCACAATACAACAATGTCCTATCGTCCGTAGATACAGTCCCTATAGTCCTATATATAGCACAGAGCAACAACGGCGCAACACCTGAAAACAAAAGTTTTCCTTCCATCATCTCCCCGACGACATGACATTGTTAGCTAAAGCCAATGGGGTAACAATGTACTAAGTGAAGGTTGGAGGTTAAGCTATAAATAAATATATAACAATTACTTCAGAGGGTTCAAGTCTTTCCTCTAGTCATTCTATGAGCCGCTCAGTTATTACCCTAGACTTCATTCTCTCCATCTGACTGTCTACTATTACACACTCCAGCTAATCCAATGTTTTTACAGACTGCAGACTCATTTTATGAAGACATTAACTTGGGTAAGCGCCCTTTCAGTCAAAAGGCTTTATTTTTGATTTGATGTGTGTTGTAAATGTGTGTATAGGAATAGAAACAAGTAAGAGTCAATTATTATTGTTGCTTTTCCTTACGTTCTGCTTATTGGATTGTAATCTACTATGGTTCACAGTCCACGGTTCAGCCACTTTTGTAATACAGATACAGTGCAATTATTACTTGGTCTTGGTACGTCATGCCGTAGCGCCTTGTTATGTACCAGATGCACCAGGATTGATCACCAAAATAAATGATCCGCAAATATTTATTACCCATCCGGGAGAAAGGAGTGAATGAAAGAAAGGGAGTCCCATTCAAGCTCAAGAATCACAACACAACAGAGCCCACCACACTAAAATGAAGTGTAGGTAGATACTAGGTACTTATTTACAGCAGGTGAGACTAATCTCACAACATTTTCAGTTTCGTTCCAGCAATTTATCTCAATGCTGTCTGTCGACGGCGAGCGTCGAGCCAGAAATGAAAAATTATATAAAAAACCACAAGCGACCTATATAACCATGCCCCATATCCAAGACCATCTTTCTTTTAAATGTAGAAAATCACGTAATTATTTACGTCTGTGCATGTGCATTACATTAGTTCTACAGATAAAAAAGTGCAATTTCTCCCAAAATGGTAAATGGTAAATTCATAATTGAGCTAATGGTAATAAACTGATTAGTAATTTGGAAATACAGATTTACCGGCTAGCAAGATTGTAGGATAGCAATAATGAGATAGGTGCTTTAAACCTTGTTGCAACAACAATAGGTACATACCTAGGTTAACTAACAAAGTATGCGCTACAAAAGTATTACAACGCCCAAGACCCAACCCATGTATTTAAAGGATAATAGTCAACACATTAGTTAGTGTACAATAATTTCTAGCACATCCCGATCTCGAATAGAAGATTCTCTAACAAGGCACAACGTCGAAATGATCCTGGGCCTGATTTACTAGTCCCACTGCACTACACCGCACTGCCGAATTCCCCAGAGCTCAAGTTGTGAGCTACAAAGTCAGAGTCAAAATCATAGTACGTTCAAAGGAGCAGTAGGCCACAAGTGGATCGTTGACAGATTAAACGAGTTTCAAGACGATTTCCAAGATTCAAATGTCAACTCGAGTTGACGACTAAAAAACCTGCTGCCGCAATCCTGTCACAAACAACACAAAACTCTACGTTACACTGGCTCTGACAGTGACATACCTACCTACACGACAATTCCCATCCATGTTGGCAATACAGAACTCTACAACATTAGATAGATGAGGATAGACAAACGCTTCAAGTTTCAACGGAGAACGTAATGGAATAAAAGCAGTTTCACTTTCATCTTTTTCCTTAGCTTTGTCAAACGAAAGTTCTTATTTTAGACATAAACAAATGCGGTCTCCCCATCAAAATAAAGTAAACTTTGCTTTTTAAAACAGTCAACAGTGCAACTGCTAAATGTTGAATGAGACTGTCGGCAATACAGCCGCCCAGCCGTCATCACTGATATCGATACCACTACAAACGTATAGACAGTGCCTGCTACGTGCTAGAACGTATACTGAAGAAGTTATATAATATTGCTTGTAAAATTGATGTTATAATTTTGGGTACATGCCTACCTGTCTGTTTCTCTTAAAAGATAAGATGTAAGAAAGACACACAATGTGCATGAAACACGACACCTGTATATTCTGCGACGGATAGAATCTTAAATAAAATTTCCACTTCAATGGCAAAAAAAGAGAAAACAATAAGGAGAGAACAAAATTGTTGCTATACATAATACTACCAAAGTTCTGACTCTGATATCAAGACCGTTTCCCACCAGGGACACCCACACCAAACGTCTCTCATGAACGACAACAATGCAAAGTCAGTCAAATCAAGACAGAAGTACCGCAAAGAAAATTCAAACTTGATACAATACAGAGACAGAACCCAGAGGCTTTGACTTTGACTGTAATCAAGACGTTTCTCCGATGGCTCCTAATCGTAACAATGCAATGCAATGCAAAAAAATCGCACAGCTAAACCTTATTAAATTTAAAACATGAAGCTTCAATCCCTCTAAATAAAACAAAAGGACCTCAAGCCTCCAGAATGAAAACACCACATTTAAAGTTCAAAATTAGACGACACAATAGTACTGCCGTCAGTTATTTTCTAAATCTTTTGACATCTACTGATAAGGTTGCGGTAAACTAGGTACGTAGTATGCATTTAAATCTAACTATAAGATTATGAAAGACAAAATCTGAGGTCAAGGTCCTACAGCTACATATTTGCAAGAGCGGTTTTACAATAGTCAACTTACAGGTAGTTCCTTTAATTAGACTAAAAGGCTGAATATGCTAAAGAAATCGAAAACGGTAGTACATCCTTACCAACAAACCTATCTTCCACCCATGACACTAAAAATCAAAGTCAACTCAATTCAAAGCCATGGATGAATGCAAAGCTGACTGAAAACTTCATTGGAGACACATACCTATTTAGCATGCAACGTCTATTAAATAATAATAATATCCGACGCTTCTGACTCTTAGAATCTGAATCTTTGAGGTTTATCTCCAGTCTATCCTTGACCACATATCACACTGCGACTGCACTATTGACTGTAATACTAGCCTAGTTATTTCATGTTGCATTTTTTTGTTCTTCGAATCGAAGAATCACATCTTCAAGTTTCCTCCACTCTGCCTGCCATACAACAGGCGGCACATCCCGTCCATACAGTCTACAATGAGGAGGCAGGGCAGGAGGAAAAGCCCTGGATTTCATCTCAGCGAGTTAAGTATGAATGTGACTGCGGCTAATCCTGACATTCATCTCGATTTCGACACAAGGCACAGGAACCCATGCCATGCCTTCCCATGGTAGTTCCTATCGTCAATCGTCATCGTGCATCACAATGCTAACTCAGCAAATTTTCTTGACAGCCTTACTACCTTTGCCTTAAGAAAATCTCCGATAGGGATACATACAGATGCAAAGCCATTAGCAATTCATAACCTTCAATTCGAATCCAATTGAACACTGAATAGCACTACTCACCCAAATACAATGCTCATGCTGATCTTGTCTACAGAGATTAAGAAAAAAAAACGTTTGAGTGAGCAAGAGCAACAAAACATTAATTGTCAGTTAAGTATACCGAATACCAACTATATATGTATACATAGGTTCCCAATAATTTAAAACATATGGATATACGGATCAAGAGAACATTAACACTACGATCAGTGGACACTTTTGTTCAAGTGTACCACCGCCAGTGATCTAGCACCAATGACCGCCATCATTTCCTTTCGGTTCGACGCTGTGAATCCCAAATTCGAATTTTAATCCTGTACATGACTCATAATATTGTGATACTGTGTGTGTGTGTGTGTGTCTGTGAAACTAACATTCATTTGCATACATATGAATTGCATAAATTAAAATTATTGCACTTTCATGCTCCACACTGCGAGCACTGAGCTTGCCCTTTTCTACACCTTCGCTTCGAGTGTTGAAATCAAACAGGGGAAAATGGATGCATCTCCTCCGCTGTGCTCTTGTGTAGTCTAAATTCAATTTCAGTATTTAGTGTATATGTAGTGCAATACATGCACAGCTATGCCAAAAACTGCAAGTAATGACCAATGATCCATAAGTTCCGATCAGCCTTATCCCACAGCATTGCCTAGAGGTGCCTGAATAAATGGTAAATAAAAAAACACATGACTGTATCACAGGCGACACTGAAAGAGAAAGAAGACCGATTCAAATACAATATCAGTACAATAGTGCAATTGGATGCGTCGCTGCATAAAGAATAGAAGAAATCAAAACCAAATCTCCATCGTACTGTCTGAAAAGACTGCGTTGGGCTGACACAGAAAGCCCTTTTAGCCTGGCTGTACAAACAAACTCACCTGCGCACTTCTCACATCAATCTCAACCTCCTTTCATATCATGAGAATATCCATCTCCATCATTGTCACCTCGAATTCATTATTTCCATTTACCCACACAATCAAATCAAAACTGATCCATCACTCCTAATTAACTCCACATATATATTCCATTTTCCATTTCACTATTAATTCTCTCCTTTACGGAACTGCCCTCTTAGCAATGACAAACAAAAACACAACCTACGCAGAAACCCAAGCCATGACCACTGCAACTATCCCTCGTAGTAACTATATTTTCACGTAGGCATACTCCAACTACTCACTGATTACTATGCAGATCCTACTTAATTTCATTTGTCATATTTTCCCACGCTCAATCTACAAATCTACAATGTCTTTGCTGATAATACACACCTTGGTAATGTATGTACCTATGAACTCGAATCCAGGTTGAAATTTGTGTTTTTATGTTATACTACGTATATATACCTACCGTAAATTCTCTAATTACTCCCCCCCCCCTCTAATAATTCTCCACTGCAAAAAATAAAAAAATGTTCAAGTCCCCCCCTCTAATAATTCCCCGGTACATTAATAGAATTAACTAGCATATATTGTAATGGATGGTATGTATGTA
>JAQFZC010002300.1:0-23824 GCA_034695205.1 Dicyrtoma fusca | reverse complement strand
TCAGACGAGAGGAAATTAGATACTGATGCTATCAAGGCTGACCTAGCAAGTCTCAGACAATCAGGGGCGAACTCAGGTGGGTCGTCTGGCTCACGGCAACTAGAAGGAAAAGTGGATGCACTGAGTGAAAAGGTACAAACTGAAATTAGATTTACTAGTTAGTGTAAAAAACAATTAATTATTTCCAGAATCAATACAATAAAACTTACTGATTGGAATTTTTGATCCCCGATGCTGGTGTCTTATTTGTCAAAAACTGTTGACTTGTATGAATAATTGTTTTGAAATCAAAATCAGGTTTTTGTATTGACTATCAACTGTTGACTGTTACAATTTATTTGATTCTGACATTTCTTGTTTTTTTTTGACACCGAACAGGTAACTCAGGTACAAGAAGCAACCTCGAAGAATGCCGCCAAACTTGACGCTCTTCAAGGGCAAATAGAAGATTCTTCAGCAGCCATCGCTGCTGCAGCCGCTTCCGCCGCCGCGGCCGCTACCACCTACACTGCAAATGCAAGTCCCAGTAATGCCAGCGGTAGTTCTCATGCCAGCCCCGAACTGAGTGAAACTCTGATGAACGAACTCTCCGAAATCAAAGAAGCCCTAACAAAAGCCACCGAGGCCCAACTTCTCCAGTCAAAGCAAAATTCCCAGGGTGGCAATGAATGGCAAACCGAACTAACAGAGTCAATGGACTCCCAACGAAAGCAACTGGCTCAACTTGAGGAAGAAATCGGTAAAGCTGTCCATCTTTTAGGTGACATGACCACTTCCGCCTCCAGCCTCCAAAAAGTATTGAATCAACTAGAAAATGACACGAAGAGCGGGTTTGAAGCACTCGATAATCAAGTTGATATTCTTCGAACTAATACCACAGAAGATATGGACGTCAAATTGAATAAGGTTCAAGACATTCTTAAATCGGGACAGAAACTCATTGAAGGAAAAGTTAAGGATGCCGAGACCGCGATCGAAACACTCTTTACGAAAATGGAGAATGGCTACGACCAGCTGAGTAGGGAGTTGAAGGGTCTTTCGAATGTTGAGAGTGTACTGCTGGACACGGGTGACAGCGTCCTGGACACAAAACGAAGGCTGGAGTATGGCGTTCAACAAATTATGGGGGAAGTGAGCTACCAACTTCAGACCCATACTTCGAAGTTAAACGAATCACTTCAACAACGGTACGCAATTTTGAGTTAAAACAGTGCGACTTTTGTAAAGTTAAAAACAAATTTGTAATTATTAATTATTTTTATAACAGATTTGACGGACTCGCTACAGCAGTTCTAGGGAATCAAAGCATTGCCCTCACCAACTTAACCTCGAGAATGGAAGAAGAAATCAGTCAAGTTTGGCGTCAAATTGGAATACTTTACCATCAAATGTCACGGTCCGCCAACTTACTCGATGAAATCCACTCTCAAACTTCAAAGTATGTCAATAATAGTTTAGACACGATGACGTCCATGGATGGGAAAGTTGGAGCCATCACATTCCGGATGGGAGAAGTTGATGATAATCTGAATTACTTGTTGGGCCGGATGTCTTTGGTTGTTCAAGAATTTAATATGATCAAGGGTGGACTTGGTGATGCACTTCGGTCTTTGAAAGACTCTTTCAGTGAAATTCAGGTGGACGGGAACAAAGCAGCAGTTGGATCCACGGAAGGGCCCGAAGCCAACGAAATCGTTCCCCTCCATGACAGTCAACGATACACGACGAGTCCAAGTCAAGTTGATGGAAACAACAAAGACTATGATACTGCTGATAATAAGAATTAAAAGTTAAAATCCTCATAACTTATAGCAATTCACAAACACAGTACACAAAAGCTCAGAAATACTGGCAGAGTTCTGATTCTGCTTTTAAATACAACAAAATCAAGATATTAAAAACAAATATTGCAAATATTATTTGAATGAATTCGGTTTTGGTACTGGTAGTGAGAAATTTAAGCTCTTATCAATGTCATTTGTAGATTGTTATGTTTTATTTAACTTTAATATACATAAAATACAGATCAATTTACTTACATTTTACATTTTATAGCATCAGTTTGCAGAAGTACTTATAAATTAATGCTGATATTGATTTGTTGATGCGTTATTTGTACTTACTATTTAACTTAAGAATAATGTCATAGATTTTGTGTCTAAATTTATAATTAATTTGTAATTAATTATCATTCACGCTTCTGTCTACACAGTTTGTTCACTGCGAACTGTTTCCTACACTTAAAAGTAAAAGAAATGCCAGGTAAAATACTATAATAGAGAACTAATATAATTAATTATTGTTGTTTAGCACTTTCAATCTTTGGTAGTTGTAAATATTAAATAATTTATTGAACTTATTGATTATTTGTAGCTTTTTGTCATTTTAATAATAATTAAGTTTTTACGCAGCCACTCGAGCAGCAACTTCACAGTAAGCCAACAGTTACTTAATACTTAATAGTTGACAGTATTTATTAAGAAATACGATTAATGCTTAAAAATTAAACACATTTTATTTAAAATACACTATAAGATTGTAAAAAAAAACTTCCTTCTGTATAAAATAAGTTATATATATGTAATGCAATTGCTAATTAGTAATTTAATTACTCACACAATTTATACAATTTGAAACTTGATGAAAATAAAAAATAAAAATTATTTTTAAAACTCTGAGCTTAACTTTTGCATAATATAATGCACAAGCTAGACATACTATTGATAAATTAATGAAGTTTCGGTCTTTATTTCTTTAAATAATAGCATTGTTTCCGTTGGGGTTTAAATTAGAGGTTTGACACAAAGGTGATCAAAGAACTCAGCCAGCCATGTCGGTTCTTGGTTTCAGTTTCTTGCGATGATGGTAGTGCAGACAAAATATTGCTTCCACTATTGATTTCATTTTCTTCCAATTTTTTGGCACATTTGTATCGATCTAGATCAATATTAAAAAAAACATCAATTAACATCAGTCAATTTATTCAAAGGTTTCAAAATATTTTGTCGGTCACACTCACAACAGACTTGCAAATTCTTAAAAACTTTCAAAGGAAATGACTTCAAAGACACTTTCAAACATTATTCTGACCCAAAAAAGTTAAAAATACTGCTTAACAAGCTTCTGATGGAAATAATACCCTGTAAAAACGCTAATCGGTTAATACTTGAATGAACTTTGGTCAATTTGGTTTAGCTTACGTGTGGAATGGGTATCATTATAGGGATTGTAACATTGTGAATTCCATGGATAATCGCATTTACAAGTTGCAAAATTCCAAATTAAGAGCTTCTTCGCCCCAGTGGCAATGTCTGTATAAACGGGACAGGGCTCTTCGATGGCTCTGGTCACCCCGTCCTCCACAAGGACACAGGTAAAAAAAGTATTGCAGTTACGAGCATTTGGAAAGTGATCAATATAAGTTGTATTGTAGAGCTTGCAAGTTTCTTCTGGAAGTCGATTTTTATCCGCATTAAGAGCAGAAACATTCAACGTATCACTGTAATCTGGAAACAAAACGAGTAAGTAGTGATTTAACCTTTTCGAAACAACAATATATCTAGTTTTACACCTTTTTGAAAATGTTGATTTCTAGTTGTAACCATTTTGGAAGTGTTAATATCCAGTCTTACACCTTTTTGATTACGCTGATTTCTAGTCTTGACCTTTTAAAAGTGTTAGTTATTTGTTTTGACCTTTTTGAAAGTGCTGATTTCTAGTTTTGACCTTTTTAAAAATGTTAATTTCTAGTTTTGACCGATTTGAAAGTTTTAATGTCGAGTATTACACCTTTTTGAAAATGCTGATTTCTAGTTTTGACCATTTTGAAAGTGTTAATGTCGAGTATTACACCATTTTGAAAATGCTGATTTCTAGTTTTAACCATTTTGAAAGTGTTAATATCCAGTCTTACACCTTTTTGAAAAAGGTTATTTTTCGCTTTGACTTTTTTAGAAGTGTTAATTTTTATAATAACTACTAAACAAATTCATGGCTTGCCAGTTCCGAATAGGTTAAATGTATTTTTTGGGAAATAAATACATAATTACAATTCCTACTATACTAATATGTATAATTTAATGATTTAATTTATGTATTTTTATAAAAAAAATTCCGGATTTCTAGGTTACCTGTTACGACTGCGTGCGGGAGGGCTGTCAACAGTTGACAGGCAAGTATGAAGAGAAAAACGGTCACTACAGGTCTACTTAAGACCCCGTTTTTGGTAAACGATGAACTCATTATGTGACCTTGTTTGCTAAATCGTATACAAAAATAGTTTTAAAATATATTTCGTCGATGTTTTCTTTACTTTTGATAACTTGATCAGCCTGCAGCCATTCACAAGCTAGACTTTCAATGATTTCCTACTGAACTGACAGATTGAAGATTCAGTTGACAACTTTGAACACTGAATTACAATTACTTTAAACGACAGTTTTTATATCGAGCAAATTAGCTTAGTAGGCTTAATTCGAGATAAATTGATGATTGTGATTATATTTTATGTCTTTTAAGTTGAGTTCTTTAGTTCGTAATTCAGTTTCCCTTACTCACTACACATAGCTGAAGTTCGTAGTATTTTTATTTACCGGTATAGTACTAGCTATATTACACAGTTTCTATCCGAGTTCAATCCGCCCCAATAAAAAAAGTAGTAGGATTTGAGTGTGAATAGTTTACAGTATTTAATATTTTAGTGATAAGATTAAATGGCATCTACAAAACTACTGGCAAGTTGTATGATCATCATGTTTCTTTGATGTTTTCCCATCGCACACAATTTCTGCAGTCAAAATACAAATATTGACGCATTGACGTACTGTAACAATTAATCTCAGCCGTAAAAGGCTCACCTGAGCATTTTTTAATTGCGGATTTTTGATTTTAAGTTTTTTTTTTTAGCTTACCGCAGTCAGTCTGTATGTTCCAAAGATACGAATAATCCGTATCAGTATAGTCAACATTAACTCACTAGTCATAATTATGCTCTATAACATTTCCGTATGTACCAAGTTATTAGTTAGTTCTCAGGAATTAAAGTAGCATTAAAAAATATTCAGTGTCACACAGGACTTGACGCACAAACGTTAGAATCCTAATCGTAAATGTTTCTATTTTTGTAATTTGTGTACTGGATTAGTTGGTCATTAATGCCAATTACCTTCCCTAGGAATTTATGCGTTTGTTTCGAGCAAAAAAGTACCGTTATTCCATTAAATACTGATGGACTGAACGAAAATTGACTCAGAAAGTGTCTATTGTAAACTGCCCATGTAGATTTTATGAAATCATCTGTATGAAAAAGCCACCACTTCCACTTCCGGATCGTATACTATCTAAATACAAACGAGAATAACATAATTTATAAATATTTGAATAACTTATACAATTTATACTGATAGTGCATTGATGAGCTAACGATTTCGGAATGCAACGTATTGCGTTGGTGGTAAAAAGAGATATTATTTTCATTTGATTTTTTATTCGTAATCGTAATACGAGTAATTTCGTAATTTAATTTGTATTGGTAAACCTGTTGGCTTATTATTCCACTTTTATTTGTATACAATGATAATAATTAAATAATATTATACAATTAAAATAAACTTTTTTCATAAACACAACATTGACAACATGTAGGTAATATTTATGATTATGATTATTTCGAACATTCGAATATTTTCAGTATAACCTATGGGTCTGGTCTGGGGTCAGTAGTCGATCAGCAGTATTGAGTATGTATGATTATATAAAATACAATTATACGTACTTACTTACAACTTTTATCAAAATTTAAAGGCAAGTATAGTCAAAAGCTCTTTATGTAATCGTTTTGATGATTACATACCTTAAATATAAATATTATTATACTTTTATTACTACAGGGTCCGTTTATAGAGATACAGATACTTCCGGGTAGAAGGACGTTTAGCTTTAGATTTAAGTAGTAGGTATATTCGTTTACATTTTAATTTTTTAGCAGTGATATAAAATGTGTGGTTTATAGTTTATTTTATTAACAATTAAATGAAATAGAAAATACATAATATATTTCATGGTCTATTACAAGTATTCGATACTCTTATGGTCTACACAATGAGTAGAGTTCATTTCATTATTAAACAAAATAAAATCAGAGCAGGCTTAGGCAGGGTAGAAAAGATTTTACTTGGTGGGATCTAAGGGAAATATTTAGGCAACAGAAAATTGTTGTAGTAAAAAAAGACGGCAGCATTGTAAGTAAAACTACGAAGTTAGCTTCGAAGTTAGAAATGGAAATATACACTTAAGTAGGTAGCAAAAATTTGACAGCAATTAGCAGTAGTAGCTTCTTTACAGTAAAGTAACCATAGTTTCCTATTAAGTAATTAATACTATATAAACATTTCAACAAAAAACAATAAATATTTTTGCATTCACAATTCTACTAAATAACTCTCCTCATATTTAACACCCACAGTAGAATAGAATAAAATTGTATTCATTAATATCCAGTTGTATCTTTGTATATTTTGTAATATTGTAAAATATAATAAAATTTTGTAATACAACTTGTACACTTTCGTAGTACAGTTCAAACTAAACTAAACTATATCGTCCACAAATTAAGATTAAACCAATGCAATATAGGTACTGTGCATTTTGATGCCATCGATACAATCTGAATTCAAAGACAATAATTATGATTATGATAATTACATAATAGTGACAATAATAATAACAACTTGTGTCAAATAGTCAATCAATTAATATAGCATTAATAACACATAAACGTCTCTAAAATAAAAACATAGTATAATTTGTCATTTTCGGAATGTCACGGTCGTTTCTTGACCTTTCTGAGAAAACTTCTAAAACAACTACTTACAGATGTAACTGTACACTTTAATCTTTAACTTAAATTCGTACACACTTGCTAGTTAGCTATAGGCAATACGAGTTGAAATGTATGTACAGGATTAACATTAACATCTACATAATTATAGTCAAAAGTTGTAATTTTAACGGTCACAGTCACAACACAACACAAGTTTCATAAGATTTAATTATTACACGTTTATAATTCAATTATTAATTCACATTATTATTGTTACTCTCTTCCCCAGATATGCATGCACTATTTTCACAGAATAAAAGAGACAGTTTACTTCAAAAATGTACACTTTGAAATTAATTACCTAATACATACAACGTACAACGTACAATAAAGTTCAAGATCAAGTAGAAAGCAGCCTTAATTTGCAAAACACTGTCCACCATTATTTACCTTACATTATTACATAAATATTAAGATGACCATTTTCATTACACTTTACTTAACATCCTAAAATAATGATTACTTAATTCCTTATTATCTACAATATCTACATACCTACCATAGAAGGGCCTATTACAAATACTTTGACTAAACTCACAAGTAGATTATAGGCAGTAGTGTAAAAAAAACACTTTAATTAGTGTACATACAATTAATTTTAAGCAGTTGCTTTGTTTTCAGTGTCTTACTATTAAAGTCTGTAGTTGCTGGATACTGCAAATGCCTGTTGTGACGAAGAGTGAATTACGACAATCAAACTTGGGAGATAGGAAAAATAATTTCCTACAGTTATACAGATACACATTTAAAAAGTACGAACTTAATAATGAGGAAGTAAATTTTATGACGCAGTGACTTTAACATTTTGTAGAAACTACAGGAAACAAAATATAAATAAATCATTATTTGAATTAAAGCAAAGCAAGTTCCTTTGTTCCATAAAAGATCAAGATGCTTTCTTTTCTTTAACGAATAATTCGTTCAAGTCTTCAGTATTCAACACGATAGATGGCCGTAGACAGTGTAGAGAGCGAATCAAGAGTTCCATTCCTTTTTTCTTGAGATGAGCAGAACTTTTTCATCCATCTTTCGATCTTTCCATCGGGGCAAAGTAAGGCTTCACTCCAATTCTTCGACTTTTATTTAAATCACATAGGCACATGTAAAATCCGCATACATTTCTTGCCGACTTGTACAGCTGAGTGCGTCGGTAAATGGCACCAGCTGTCGAAGAAGGCCTTTGGTTCTGGAAAATGTAAAATACGGTTTTAGGACAAAATAACAGCTGTGATGTTGCGCTGGCATTTTACTACCTAATTAAATTCTCTTAAAATTCGGTATTTGTAATGCAATTTAATTCGTAAACGTACCGATGGTCATGACTGAGACTGGTAAAAGTTGAATGTTCCAAGTCATGGTACAAAAGCGTGTGAGTTGAACACTGGGACTGTAAGTTCACAAAGAAGGAAACAATTTTTAAAAGTTTGCATTTAATTATCATTTAAATTTGTGAAATTTTCGTTAAAATGATGTTGGTTCTTTGTTTATTAGTTTTTTTTCTTAATTTCTAACCTGAACGTATGAGATAAAGAATATAGCATTATGCTCATAGTTATGCAAAGATGGTAAGGATATAAAGGATTCATGGTCCGACAAAGTTTTTAAAGTATCCAATGCAATTTGAATCCCTCCTAAGTGAATGGTAGTGTCTAAAGACGTTCGCTCGATGTAAGGCTCATCGTCTAATCGGATATTGGTAAAAAAGGATGCTAAGCAAGAACGCTTGGCCTCAATCTGCAAAAAAAAGGACAAAAATTACGCTGTAAATTATTTTGTGTAGCACTATATATCTTATATATATCTTGGACATAAAATTGAACTTATAGTAAATAAGGGCAAAAAATTGTAAATAATAGTAAAAATCGTACCAAATTACGAGTTTCTTGAACTTTGGGGTCCCGGTCCGTCATCAAAGCTCCATTTGACCAGTACAGCCCCTTTTCAATACCGTACGCACTAGCAATCGCTTCCGCCAGCTCCACACCAGCTGATCCGTATATCAAAGGTCTGTAATAAAAAGGAGTAAAAAGCTTGGTCTAACAAGGCATACTTTACGTTTACGTTGTAGTTTCAAGAGGAAAGAAAAGAAAAGGCATCTTATTATAATAGATAATTGTTTTCCGCATGACTTGGCGTGTCAATAGCTAATAGACACTCTAGGAAACGTAATAAAAAAACCAGTAGCAAAGGCTGCTCAAGTATTCAAGTATTTCTTTAGCACGGTCGGTATTTTATATTTATAGTAGTAGCAACTAGGAAACTAGGAACTTACAAATGGCTGTTATCCAAGAGTAGAACGTCCTTCTGCAAGAAACTCTCAGGCACTATAATTTTATTTGAACTAGGCACGAAGACGATTTTAAAAGGGGACTCGGCCAGTGTTCCCAAAATCCGAGCTGCAGTCGTTGGATTGACAAGTTCGCGTTGAACTTGATGTAAGGCATAGTCTGTCGCTAACTGAATATTAGAAAAGAAGTCGTAGTACTGGAAATCCAGGGTGAAGTACATATCATTCATAACAGTTCGATTCGTCAAGGGTGTTCCCACTTGAATACTCATGAGTCTCAGCTGTAAAGAGTAAAGAGTGGAACGCTGTTCAATATTTCAGTTAGCATGCCACAAGTAACTAAAGGAAGTTCCCTTCAAGAAGTGACTAACAATCGTAACGAAATAAATGATGCCTACCTTGTCCAAGGCAAAATTTTTCATGGTCTCATTGTACTTAAGTGAAGCATCGAAGCGCTCCTGTAACGTGTCCTTCATGGCTTCAAACATCGTTTCGATCTAGAAAAAGAATAATTGGAGCACATTTATATGCAGGATGTTTTAAACAATTTAAACTGGCTTGCATTTATAACGTTTATAGGAACCAAAACAAAACTATAGGCACCTTTACGGATTTGTTCCCACGGTCCTCACAATTTTCATGCAGTAAATTATTGAAGAGGTGGGGGAAAATTTTAAAGGATTCGTCTATACAAAACTCCCATCTTGGCGTTGGGCCCACGCTTCCTATAATTAAAATTAACATATTTATATCGATTAATTGATTGATTAATTGATAAAAATCAAATTTTTGTGCACACTACTACACTATTTGAACCTATTAGGAACTGCGGAACCATGACAACAATGCGTTACAAAAGTGTTTATTCTATAAATTAACTTTTTCAAACCGTCAAAACCAGTAATTAACACTTTTCGAAAAAGTTCAAAACTAGTAAATAACACTTTTTAAAACAGTCAAAACTAGTAAATAGCACTTTTTAAAACAGTCAAAACTAGTAAATAGCACTTTTTAAAACAGTCAAAACTAGTAAACGACACTTTTTCAAACAAGTCAAAACTAGTAAACGACACTTTTTCAAAACAGTCAAAACTAGTAAATATAACACTTTCAAAAGGTCAAAAATCTCCAAAACAAGAAATTATCATTTGAAAAAACATTCAAAATTGGAAGTTGCCCTTTTGAAAAACATTCAAATCTAAGAATATTACAGTTTCGAAAAGGTTAATAGCATAAAATACTTGCCTGTAGCTTCCTTCTGGTAAATATCAAAAACATCACGGAATGGCTTGGATAAGTATGGGAGATATTTGTGGGTAAAATGCCACATTAAATAGTTGTTCAGATTTCTAGACAAAGTATACAAAAAATGTAAAGTTGAGTAAAAGTTAAAATTATTGAATTCAACGGAATTGCAAGTTTTGCAAGGTCAAAAAATTAAATCATACCCTTTGTCCGTCGTGGAAATGATTGAAGACACATCAGCAAGGTACTGTTCAGACACCACCAACACTTCCGTCAAGTCATTTACGTTAGCTTGAGGGAAAAGGGATTTTAGTAGATCAGCCCAGAATATCTATGCATTAAAAGAATTATAGTCCGTTAGCATTTTATCCTTCGAGTACAAATAAACGCATTTGCAATAAACAGTTGCATACCGTATTTGACTGAGACTTGAGTTGATTGACGGTCAACTTATGAAAAGTTTGAACTGGATCACGTAAGTCTAATTTGTCGGGTGTAATTTCAGCAATTCGTTTTTCAAAATTAAAAATTTCAACCGCTATTTGAGAAGCTACATTACTAGTAGCACCCAAAAGCTGGAGTACATCTTTGGCGTATGTTCGGAATGCTGATGCTATCTGAAAATACAAATTAAAAAATAATTTAGATCATCATGGCATTCTTACTTCACAATTAGTCACTTTTAAAACAAGCCCAATTAACACTGAATTAATAGTAACGGATATGTTTTTAATTGTAAGCCTCATACACCCATTTTTCGTAACCATTAATTTCTTAATCTGCTGACTTTAAACCGTTTAGCGTTTGGAGAAAACACAATAAAATTATTATATGCTAAATTCGGATACAATAAACAGTAAACAGTGCGCATTGTTATGGTAAGCAAAGCAATTTTGTATGAAATTGTGTCTATTTCAAGTGCACACTGAATACATACATATATTTTCGAAAATAAAATTCGAAAAAAAAGTTAACAATAGGGAAACATTAAAGAAAAGAACGAAGAAGCTATTGTTATTAATACGTACTTCAATGCTAGAGTGTTAATTACATGAATAGAAATTAAATTACGAAATATAAATGATAGATTACCTACCTACTATAAATATACAACTATAATTAGTGTACCTACACTAGTAGTAAGTAGATTTTAAACTCTAGGAAAGAGAGGAGAAAGAATGTGAGTATATAAAGGAAAAATAAATCATTTACTGTACACTTTTACGTTGTTCGAAAAAGAATTTTTGAAGAGAGTCCACATGTAAGTCGTTACATCTTTTCCTTGAACAATCTGACCATCCCATCACCAGCTATAAAATCATAAATTAAACCAAAAAAACAGAGATACACCAACTGGACCGCCACCAAAAATTAAAGGTTGAGAAATATACAAGAGAAATTAGACAAGAAATTTTACTGTTTACTAATACTAATAACTAATAAAGCTACCTAAAAAACCAAATCAAATCCAATCTAAACTAAATTCATCTAACTTCTACAAACTAAATCAACTACAACTCTACAACAAAATCACAGCACGCATTAAGAGATTAAAAACTTTGTTTTCCACATAAGTATTTCCGCTTTTAGTACAAAGCTGATCAAATCACCCATTTTCTACTACCTCGCATTCTTCCAGCCTTGAACCTCCGACTCCAGCTGAGAGCTCAAGATTTATAGGAGATTAAATAAAAGTAAAAGGAAGAAGGAAAGAAGCTACTTTACTACTTTACTATGTAGCATTAATTCCCTCAAAAAACTCCGGGGAAGTGTAAGCCCAAGCTTTCAATTCTCGATCGACTTTTACGTAACACACCTGGCTAAGTAATTGGCTACTTAACCTATTCGACACTAGGAAACCATGGAAAGAATACTTTACAAAAGTGTTTAATTGTATGAATTAACTTTTTCAAAACAGACAAAACTAGTAAATGGCACTTAAAAGGTCAAAAAACTAGAAGTTACCGTTTTCAAAATGGTCAAAACTGGTAAATGGCACTTTTTCAAAACTGTCAAAACTAGTAAATGGCACTTTTTCAAAACTGAAACTAGTAAATAACACTTTTTCAAAACGGTCAAAACTAGTAAATGGCACTTTTTCAAAACTGAAACTAGTAAATAACACTTTTTCAAAACGGTCAAAACTAGTAAATGGCACTTTCAAAAGGTCAAAAAACTATAAATTACCATTTTCAAAAACATACAAAACTACCTATAAAAGTATACCACGTTTCGAAAAGGTTAAGTACATTGGCCTACAAGTACATTGGCAAAAGTGTGTTCACTTATGCACGGACAAAATAACAAAGAAATCTTTTAGCAGAACCACAGATGGAGGACTAGCTTCATTCCAACCACAGCTCATCACTCATTACGTCAAGCCGTAGTTTGAAAGTGTCTAAACATTCTCGACCTCAAAATCAAACCGCTGCGCTGACAGCTCACAGCCACAATTTCAGGTGCAACACTTCTTTAAATTGCTTTTAGCAACAAAAAAAGTGCAATTAATCACAAAAGTGCAGTGCATTGCATTACAAACATAAATAGCAGTATAGCGTCGTTTCATTCCCATTCCATTCCATATACGTAAGAATGTATGTACAAAATTTAAACAAATATAATTATACCAATTCAGAAACTCGTACTACAGAGTTACGCAACAATATGCTCAATCAATACTTACAGGCTCTTCATGTTTGAAATAGTAGGATTTATCTGGGAGGCTTAGTCCAGAGGGGCTGATCTAAAATTCAAGTAAATAAATAAAAAAAAAAGTCAATACAGAATGCAGCCCGAGTAAATAATAAAAATAATGTGTGTACTTAAGTTAAATAATAGCTATTATGTCAACAGTACAAATAATTCAAATAAGTTTCTTCGCCAATTCGTCTTTCTTTGAAATTCTATGTTTGTTCAATATAGCCATTGGATTTTAAAAGGAAATGAAAAAATGATTCATATTTTCCTTCAGCAGCTTGGAAACTTATTTTATTCCTTACTCGGATAATGTTTCGAGAGGGCCCACGAGGATCTGGAACAACGTCAACGTGAAAGAAAGGGCTCGTTCTCCACTCTCCCTGTAGCTTTTTAAGTAAACGTGGGAAATCAAAATCGTTGGATCGAAAAGAATGGAAAACTTGCCATCCGCCTGCAAACAAATGTAACAAGTGCACTATGAATTACGTAAATACAGTTTAAATAACCTATAAGTACCGTTAATCCTCTTTTACTACGCGGGTCTCTACTTGTACGAGGGGGTCCGAAGGCCTGAATGGAATAATGCGCGGGCCTCCAATAATACACGGGTCTCTAACAGTACGCGGGTCACCGGAAGTATTTTCGGTGTTTAAGTGTACAGAAATTAGTGTAAACCTAATTTTTTAGCCACTGAATAGCTTCAATTAAATGACACATACTTTTAAGTCGCTTAAAAGTGTCAAAATTCTTGTTTTTAGCCTGTTTATTCCAACTAAATTCAGAGTATTAAAACGGTTAGTTTGAATAATACGCGGGTCTTTATTAATGTGCGGTTCTCTAATTGTACGCGGGGGTCGGAGGAGCTGAATGGAATAGTGCGCGGGCGTACTATTAGACGATTTACGGTAGGTTCCTACATTGAATGTCATTTGCCTCCTTAGAATCTCCTTTCTTTAGTGCAAAATGAGAATTGAAAGCCAAGAAATATAACAATGAGTGCAATGTTCTATTCTTCATTATTTACTCAGTGAACAAGGCAAATAAAAATATGACTTTAAATAAATTATATGAAAGAACGTCAATGGATTAAATAAATAATGGTGGCACTATAATAATTTGAAAAGACATTCAGTAGACTGTTAATATTGACTTTTACTTTGACCTCACTTGACACTTGACATTTATCTTTATTCGAGCTCGCTTTTACTTTTTTTAGCATACATATGTTCGTATTTAGTTTATTTAGTATTTTGTAACTCACCCAGCTGCTGAATAATCTTCCGAAGTGGCTTCTCATTCTCTGTCTCAATGTACTCAAGAGCCATACAAGTTTGATAGAAGCGCTTCACTTTCATCTCAACTGAGCTGGACTGATCTGAGAATGGAATCGTATTAATAAGGCCTCGTAGCTTCTCTTTCACTGGAAAGAAAATTTAATAATTTTCAAAGTCAATATTTGGAATAAGAATCAATTTATTTCGATTTTCAAGGGGAAAGCAGAAGCAAACATCCATCATTTTATATGTAAATTGTGTAATAATCTAATGCATTTTTTGATTACAGAATTATACATAGTTATGTACTTAGTCAATCGGAATCAGACAGAGTTTCATTGAACTTGTAGTGTTTACTTTGTCAAAAACAGCATCCTGCATTATTGATTTCAAAAATGAACCAAAATCACATTACTTTAACCTATTCGCAACTGAGAAACCGTGGAAAAAATGCTCTACAAAAGTGCTTTTTCTAGAAATTACCCTTTTTCAAACGGTCAAAACTAGAAATAACATTTTCAAAAGCATTTTAAACCAGTAACTAAGACTTTCAAAAAAGGTCGAAACAGAAATTAACAATTTCAAAAAAGGCCAAAAGAAGAAAATAAAACTTTCAAAAAGGTTAAAACAAGAAATTAAGACTTTCAAAAGAAGGCCAAAACAAGAAAATAACATTTTCAAAAAGGTCAAAACAAGAAATTAACACTTTTAAAAATGGCCAAAACAAGAAATCAACATTTTCAAAAAGGTCAAAACAAGAAAATAACACTTTCAAAAAAGGCCAAAACAAGAAATTAACGTTTTCAAAAAGGTCAAAACAAGAAATTAACACTTAAAAAAGTGCCAAAACAAGAAATTAACGTTTCCAAAAAAAACTCGAAACAAGAAATTAACCCTTTCAAAGTTATGTAAAACTGGCTATACCGTAAATGCTCGAATAGAGCTCCAGTCTCGAATAGAGCCCCACCCCTAAGACCCCCCTTCATGGATCAGACATAACATAGCATTGTGTTAGGCGGAATGAAATGCGGGACTTTTGGAATAGAGCCCCAGGGGTTCTATTCGAGCATTTACGGTAGTACCGTTTCGGAAAGGTTAAAGAAAATCAAATTTCATAGAGGTACTGTGCTTTCTCCAGAAATTCTATCAGTGAGCAGTTTAAGACGCAATGTGTAGCATGTTAAAGTATGTAGATACTATGACACTACGGTAACCTAGATACATAAATTACGAAAATATGTTACTACGCTACGAATACGAACTACTGGCACGTGTTATTTGTACACTTAAGTCTGAAGGGTACTGGTTGATCCGATCAGCTTTTGCTAATGAATCAATCTTTCTAAACCAACAAGAAACCTAGATTCAAACTGAAAATGAAAATAAATATTCGAAATTGAAAGAAACTTTTACTTACAATTGAACTGCTCCAGCTCTTCAGCACCCCAATGGGATCTTGATTTAGGAATCGGATTTCTCGACAGCCAACCCCCACAGCCAAATTCCCAAAAGTCTTCACAGGGTTCTGACGTCTCATTTAGTCCGCCTAAAATCTGTAATTCAGAATGAAAAGATCGACTTTTGATAAATAATGGGACCTTGTAATAAAATTAAAATTATGGGGCATTCCAGTTCAATGAGATTATAAAAAGATACAACTTTTGTGAAGAGCTGAAGAGCCTCTTTACAGAAATTGGAAATTTTGAAAGTGCTACTTCACTACACGACGGTTTTAAATTACAGCTTTTAAGAAACTGGTACTTTTGAAAACGCAATGGGCAAATTAATTGCACTTTTAAAAACGTTTTGCATGTTGAAATTTTGAAATGCAAATTTGCGCAAAAACTTAACCGATTTTTGTGTATGCAAAATCCAAAAGATACTAAGGATGGTGTCCAATACTAATATTTGCAAAACTCTTTAATGTATTAGGGAAAGCTTCCATTGAAACAAATAGGAGATTTACGGTACCAAACAGTGCCTGTCAAACGTACGAATACCTAGCTAATTTAGCACAGTAACCTTTTAAATTTTTGCGAACAAAAAACGAGAAAATCAACCTAAATAATAAAAAAAATTGTTTATCCTTCGATCTCCGTGTGTCTCCTTTCCATCCCTTTTTAAAATTTACAACTAGCAAAAATTAAAGTAGAAAATGCTTTGATTTTTACGAGGCTCTAAAACCCCATAAAAGAGCATATGCTCCCCATCATTTTTAGGTTTGGAGTGCTTCTTGTAATTCAACTTGATTTTAACTGTATACGTAGGGCATGATTTAGCTGTAAAGAGTTAAAAGCTCGGAATATCAGCGTAGGTATTGCATTTTTAAAAGGGCAACTCAAATACTTGAAGATACGAAGAATTACGATGACGCCTTACAGCCTTAAGCACTAAGACAAATATGTAACTGAAATATTTATTGGAATTTTGTTTCATATTATTAACATTTCTCGATTTTCCGGGCTCTCATTTAGTCACTGTAGTACCACCCTAGTAGTGGCGTTGACTTGTAGACACCGATATACACATATAGACGGCTGAAATATTCGGGTAATGAGTGGAGCTTCCTGGTCGTAAAATGGTGTTCAACAATAATAGGTATTTACACGTTTTGGTACAATGTATGTACCTACATATTCCTGCTTCAGAGGCAAAATGACGTGTACCCAAATTTTCTTAAGGTTTGTTTTCGAAACAGCAATATACCTATGTATCTAGTTTAACACCTTTTTGAAAACGCTAGTTTCTAGTTTTACACCTTTTTGAAAACGTTACTTTCTAGTTTTGATCTTTTCGAAAGGGTTAATTTCTGGTTTTGATCATTTTGATAATGTTAATTTCTAGTTTTGATCTTTACGAGAATGCTAAATTCTAGTTACGGCTATTTTTAAAATGTAAAGTAGTAGAAGTACTAGTTCCCATGAAGCACCAAAAACGGCACAATATTTTTCTTTTTTATGAAAGAAAACTTTGAGAATATTGGCTGTTTAATATCATACAAAAACTAAAAACTCTTTTCTGCACATTTTAAAAAGATGCAAAACCTTGATTTGCACTCTTTAAAACCATCCAAACGTCCATTTATACTTTTTCAAAATATTTAAGGTTTTGCTTTCCACTATTTTAAAACATCTTAATGGTGCCCCGCGGCTACCCGCTACACAAATTGGTGGGAATATATTGGACGTTTTTCAGATTTTAAGGATATGTGTCATTTTGCATCTTAACCTATTTCTTCGGCAGCGCCATGCCTCATGTCTTTTAAAAAAGGGACCGCAATCCAAGCAAATATTTACAAAAATTGTAAAACTTTCCCCAAACCACACAAAAATTTCCAAAATACCATTTTTATGACAAAGGGAAAACTGTCCAAATAACTATATACACATAAATAGGTGGGTGTGTTGCCAATCCCATTTTCCATTGCACAGAAACATGTATGTACAAAAGTAAATTAAATACGGTGCATGTAATTAACGTACCTTGGCAGAGAATAGATGACACTGTGGAGTATTACAAGTGGATCGTTTGGCGTCCGAGGGCCAAGTGGCCGCTAGGATGATGACCACGAGTAAAAGTATAAAAATAATGATAGCACACACAATCAGGTAGATGAGTCCCCTTTTAGGACTCAGTCGACATTTATACGCCCACGATTCTAAAAGTCCCATGGAGCTCGCTTTAGAATCCCGATCACGATCACTATTACTATTCCGTCGACGGTCCTCATCCCCATCCGGCCCAATGTCCATCATTTCCTCCCGATATGCCTTCTTCTTCTTCAACGGCGTCATTTCTTCCGGCGAGACGGCATCTGTTAATCCATTCCCCGGCACATTCTTATTCTCAAGGACGTCCATTTTTTCCATCCCAAGTACAATTTAATCCCTTACAGTAGTGTCATTCACTTCTATATGCAGTATATGCGAGTTTACTATCAAAAAACTTCCAGCAGATTACACGTGTTCAAAATTCGTTCCACTATTTCAAATTCCTAAATTCTGCTTTGCTCTATCCGCTTAAATTTTGAGAGTGACTTCCGTCAAATTAAACTTCTACATTAGAAAAAGGCACACCATCCAATTTAAGAAACTGGCTCACATTTCACAGTCCCAGAGTTCAAATTATCGTCGTCAATTCAAACTAGAGATGAGTAACGGTCCCACACTTATTGGAGCTGAGTCCGTAATAAAGTCGTATAATGCATTATAAAGTTTGTAAACGGCTTCTGACCCAGTGACTGCGGGCTGTTGCACGTGGCCCCAATTCCCAGTGCAAGCTGCGAAAAATACTGCTACTGGGACGGCCACCGGTACCGGTGCGGTGCTTGCTTCGACGAGGGCCACAATAAAAAAGTAATTTTCCAAAAGAATGCTCTTTCAGTGGATCTTCTGGAATCCTTCGATCCGATGCGATGGTTTAGATCCAGTTTAGTAAATCGATTTGATTCAATTTTATTCCATTGGAGAGTTGCACATGTATGTAGGACCGAGCACTATACAGATATTCCCAGATTTATCCACTTTCCCAATGTCACCCCACAGATGCACTACGTAACGTCCCAAGTATTTTGTAAATAAATCGAGAAAGTTCCAAAAACTAAAACCACAAAACTATTCACAAGGTAATTAACTTAAAACTTTGAAGCCTATTATTGTGGATAGGTGCATAAGTATCTGGCTACTTTTTTGAATGCATTATCTGTTCGTCGTTGAAGTATTAGTTGAATGAATACTTTTAACAAGTCATTAAGTTTCCACGGAAGTAGCTACCCATATGTATGTACGTCAAGAAAATATCCGTAATTGGGTAATTTAATTCACTAAAACTTGGATCTCTTAAGGAAGACAGAATCGTAGACAAGAATACGTCGGCAAAATTCTGTGGTTGGAACTGAGATGGAAATTTAAAATTTGAAATGGAAATAAAGATGCAGAGACTCTCCGGCGTCAAAGGGAGAATATAAATGTTCTTAATTACACTGCAAATGAATGTATTTAGACTTTAGACACTGCAGTCTCCAGTCCACACTTCACTTATTATTACACTTCTCAGAGCAATTTGCCCGTCTTCTATTAGTATCAGCATTTCCTTTAGTTTCAACTGTCAGTGATGCGCTTGCAGTTTCTACGAATTCCAGCTCAATTCATCCTTTATCTTGAAAGTTGAAAGTTAGCTCTGTTTTATCTTCTTTGATGCTTTCAACACATTTTCTAGAGCAGTACCGAACATACACAGACGCATCCACCTAGGTTCATTCGGGTAATTACAAGAACAAAATAGGTGTCTATAGACACTTCTATATAATTTTATATATATGTATATAGGCAATCCACTTCACTCTCACTCTCACTCTCACTCCAGCACTAGATCAAAAGCCACACGCACTTCTGTCCTCTGACTGACAAACGAAATGTTCTTTATTTTTTTCCCTTCTCCTTCTATTTGTTCTTGCAAAAGGACCGGAAAAGAACAAAACGCGGCGTACGGTGCAGTGTACAGTCAACAGTGCAGACAGTGCAGAGTGCAGTCTGTACTTTATCTCAAACACTTGGGATAACTCAAGATATTTTTTTTTCTCGGGCTTTTTTCTTTCTCTACTTATTGATGGTTGATGGCTGATGGCTTTACTGTCTTCATCCTATGTTGTATGTGTGTCTTGTTTTAAAAAGAGAACCGCAATTTCAGCATCTCACTCCTCACTAAACCATTTCACATTCGTAACTTTCAAAGGCATGCATCAGCACCGACCGACCGACTTCCGACCGACTTACAGCTTCAATACAGAATTTCAGACACAGATTGGCTCGATAGATGAAATCCGTTTGGTTGAGTTTTAGCTTTAGTTTTTACTTCTGTACTTCTGTTCGATTTCACTATTTCTTTTTTTTAAACAATTTCTTTTGGTTCTCTCTCTCCTGCTGCTCACTCAGACGACCGAGTTGAGATGCGGCGATAGATACGATAGAATTACCTCCGTTTTTTATGGCTATCTTCTCTTCCTTAAGCGTATTGCATACCCGACACAATAATGTTACCCGGGTATATGTAGGGTGCTGGGTGCTTTCTATAGACGAGTTTGAGTCAAAGTTGCGGTGCCTGGTTGTTTCTGTATGGAAGTGACAAGAACAAGAGAGTAAATTAGATCTTTGGAAATTGAATGGATCTATGAATGTTATCTTTTGAGCATTGGCTTTTGAAAGAGTGGTAAGGAGCTAAGCGGTGTGGCATGGAAGGAGGTCGTTCGTCACTCAAAAACTATGTTTTTATGACGAAAAGTAACGTGGAACGTGTGGGACTTCCCCCTTATTCAGTTAACTTCCTTATTCAATTTTTATTTAAACTTTTTGAGCTAGCTACTGAAGGAGCTGTTAAACTCGTGTAACTTTTTTAAACTTTTAAAAAGATACTTTTCAAACTTCCAAGTTGGCTGTATTAACATTATTTAAATTCAAAACACGGTATCAGTCATCAGTATGCCCACCAGGCATGACAGGAATTCTTAAAAGTACTGTACAATTACCTACCTAGGTTTCTTTCGGTATTTACTATCTGCGTATGGAATTCTTCCCAATTTCTGTAGACAAGTTGATGACGTGTTTTAATCACACTTGTTCATTACAGTTTACAAATAAACCTACTCATAATTGACAGGAGATCAAAGCGCAAACAAAAAAGTGAAGGAACGGGAACGAGGCAATCAACAACCTGAACCTAAGCTTAGAAACTTCTCATTCTAATTTCTACCTCGACACAAATGTAGCCCTTTTTTTGTAAAGAAATACCGGCACACACACGGCACTATATAATAACAAGAAAACAATGGGCAGCTGTTGATGAATGTGTGTCGTTGGTGTTGGCCGCCAGGCCAAAAGTTAAACAGATGCAACAATCCTATTGATTCTTCGATGCAGTCACCATAAGAACAACCTAATTAATACTAGTTGTTACAGTCAAGTCTACTAATTACTTAAATACGAAGTATTATTTAGAAAATTTGGAAAATTTTAAACGAAAGTACAGCACTATACTGCTAATCAGAAGTATTAGTCTAAATTAGAACTTTTTTTTAAACTTTTTTCTAAAAGCTCCTATACTTCACGTTCACGAGTCACTGCACTAGCTGTGTTGCCATTGTCTCTGGTAGCTGATTGTGTTCTTTCTTATCTTGGGGATCTCTGATAGTGAGTTAGTGAGTGACGGGAAGACGATGAAAGTCTGTGCAGATTTTTTGTCAATAGAAAGCCAGGGAGAATATCAGTATCAGTAGAATAGTAGCAGAAGTACCGTACGTTGCGTTGAATTGCAGCAAGATTTCTTTTGGAGGTAATAGCAGAATGTAATTTATCTTGACTGAAGTCCAAATCTTAAAAATACACACAAAAAAACAAAAAATATAGAATATCACATCGAATAAACATACCTACTATGAGGGACGTACTATCACTATCTCTAGTACTCTTAAATATAAAACATTGAGATAAAAAAAAGGATTTTTTGAGGGAATTTGCATAACATTTCCATTCCGGTTGTAAGTGTACAATGTAAGTATGTACTTCTGTCGATGCGCTGAACACCGAAAAAAAAGACAAACAAGATGTTTCCCCTTTGACTAAATGGAGTCGAACCGAATTGCTAAATCTCATGGGATGCAGAATACCGAATAATTTACGAGAATGTGGGTAGGTACGGCTATGGTAGTAATCTTACCTACATGTTTTTTAAATTTACGGTAGGAATACTATGGACAGTGCAATAATGTTGAATGTTGAGCATCGCAATAAAAAAATACATATTTAAAAAATACTGTACATATAAATATGAGAAGAAATAAAAATGTAAATGGGATGGTTCATCTGTCTGCATGCCTGAGTCTGATGACCATTGGAGAGGGTAATGAGCTTTGAGAATTGCCAAAAAAGATGCTCATTCATGATCTCATTGCATTGTCAGTCAGTATGTACACTCACTAGTGAGGTCGTAATACGAAGCTGCATATGATTAGATCTATTTCCATATTATTATTATGTACATTGCATTACTTCAAAGTGTCTATTCAAAAATAAGCACATCTCTATTCAAATTCTTGAGAGATCTTATTTATGTACGTCCGTCCGTCCGTCTGTCCGCCCTTCAATCTTCCCAAAACCCCATCATCTACAATCTTTGTTGGCTCCACACACACAGAGCAAAATCAAGCTTGAGGAAATTCGAATTTAAATTCTACCGTCAACCGTAATTTATTTTAAGAGTAATGTAATGGCGACAGCGTCATAATCGTATTCGTAATCATAATCATACTATACTTATCGTGTATAAATATACACCATGAACATAAACGAGTGCTTTTGCTTTGAAGATTTTGATTTACGTAACCTTGAAAACTTGAAACCCTACCCGGCTACGCTTGTTCATTGTTTGTCGTTCTACAGATCCGTTCAGGATTCCGGAGCCGGCACTAAAATGGGAACTACTTACTGTCAACTGTTGTGGTACGAAATTCCATGCAAACACACAAACACAGATTACGTCAAAATAAAAGGATATAAAAGTAAATAAAGTAAATAAAGTAAATACGTCGAAATCAAAATAAATACTCACCCTTTCGTTGACTGTAACGTAAATTCGTAAATTGTGAAAATAACAAAAAACAAAGAACAAAACAAGCACTACAAGCTCTCCCGTCCAGGAACTGTCATTTGTTAAGTCTAAATTCAAATCAAAATCCAAATTCACATACACAAGTTTACGGCCAACGGCTGTTAAAACTGAAAGGGATAAAATAAATATTGCTTCAATCCTAAGTGTTAAGTAAGGCTTCAGGTCCCAAAAGACGTTCCTTTCATTTGGTAGAATACCGAAAATGCACTCAAATAACTCTGAACTCTCAAATTGTCTTAACTTATCATCCTGAGAGAGCGAATAAGAGGATCTGTCTGCCGTCCGTAAGTAAATGTCCAACTAACAAGAGAACAAGAGCCAGAATGAGAATCAGAATGAGAACCAGAACCAAGAACCAGAACCAGTGCCAGTGCAGTGCAAGGAAAGCATCCTTTGCCTTTGCCTCCCTCCCTTAAGAATGAAACTGAAATTTATAAGTCTAGAGATAAATCCAACGTCCAACAAAACAACCAACGCAGCGTAAACTTCAACTTCATCCACTATCTGTCCTGCTATCTCTGCCTGCAGTGAGTACAAACAATAATCTTCTCAGCTTCATCCCACGAACTAAACGAGGAACAAAACTATATGTGTTTCCCCGTCCATCTGAAGCTGAAAGGCCGCCAATAGTAAGGTAGACGCAGTACAAGTACAGAGTATTAACTTTTAAAGCTATACTTATAATTATAGATGCACTATAGGTGCTACATGGAATACCAGGTAAGTACAAGCGTCGGGTTCAAGGAACAAATTCTACAGGTACAAAATAAAGTAGGGGCC
>JAQFZC010002299.1:0-23833 GCA_034695205.1 Dicyrtoma fusca | reverse complement strand
CTAGCGTTTGGCCCATACACGAATCCAGGTGAGTTAATGAGGCAAGTATCTTCCATTAATGTCTCGACAGTACGTTTCCATAGGTACCAAGTACTTTTTTAAAGTAATTATAGTCGCAATTTTCGGATATATTTGCCAGATTAAAGCGGGAAAATAAACAGTTGATTTAATAATCTTCCACAACAATCCTCTTTATGCAGCACTTTTTCACATTTAAAAAAGCAATAAGAATGAACGGAACTAAGTGTGTAAGGTGGAGGGGGGGGCGTGTACTGACTCCCTTATGCTATAAAAATAAAAAGGCTTTTAGGCAAGCAAAGAAATCTCCTACATTGTAACTGAAACTTGACCTTGCCGTACAGCAAAGGTCTATTCTCTATACACGTAATACCTGCGCTGGTTTAAGTTCCCCGGAAACTTTGGGTAATATAAATTAATCAGGATTTTGGATTACGAGTCTTTACTAAAGCCGTTAATTTCACTGAGGAAATAAAACAAAATTATTACAACAAACAAACTACCTCAGACGGTGCACAAGCAGTATTTTTTGAATATTTATGTTGACATTTGGTTCATTCTTTTTTTACGATACACATAGGTGGATTTTTTTGACAGATAACGGGTATAGAAACGAACCTACTACGTATTAAGAATGGCTGCCAATTTGGATTATATTACTACGTATCGAAAAATCAAAAGACCAAGGTGCAACAATATCCCACATACAAAGTGTAGGTGCTCTTTGTTACCGTAGCTGAGCGTAGGGAAGAGAGGAAGAGGGAAGTTTGCATAGTTGAAATTGCAGACTACCGTATTTGGCTTCGATGGTTGCCCCCACGGACAGGGAGTAGTGGAAGTTGGGCTGCTGGGGTTCCATTGCGTGCATAAGGAAGTGCAAAGGAAGGTGCGGTGTTCTTGAAGCTGGAAGACTCTACTCTGCATTTCCCATCCGCTCACCACCAGCACGAGTAGCAGCGGAGGACCCGCTGTGTATAAAGTCGGGGAATATCGATTCGGAGAGATCACGGGACATGCCTATTTACCAAACTAAGGCAACCTACGAAGGAAACACCAACAGACGGTAGGTTTTGATTTGCTCGAGCCGCATTTTCGAATAGGTCGTGGCCTCGTGGCGACGTTGTCCAGTAACAAAATACAAAATAGCAATTTTGTCTCAATTATCCTCAGTTCAGTACAAACTGAGTTGGAGAAACAGTAAAGCCTTCAAACGCCTTCAAAGTTACCGCAATACTGAAAATCTAATGTTTTTGTAACAATTGGTTCGTTCCAAATAATTCGGCTTTGCTTTATCATGTGATTTTAAATGGGGACGGGAGTCGGAAGTATACTTCTCTCCAGACTCTCTTTTTATTCTCTGTCAGAGTGTCATCATCTCTTCTTTACTGTATCTCCCATTCTAAGTTCAACACCAGTGCCATGTTAAGTGTACGCTGCGATACCATCTTTAGGAAGAAAAAATCCATAATCATTCAATACGCTCCTGGATGTCAAGCCAGAAATCACGGTGTGTACATACTACATGTGATTGATCCACAGGTACATACATGCTACACAACTTGCACAGGCCTAAATAAGGATTAAAAACTAGGTACTTCTAGAGCTGGATCTAGATATGAGACATAATCAAAACAAGTCGTAAGTCAATTTTATTTGATGGACAAAGGCTCCAGTTTTATGAGTACGGCAATATGTATCCACACGGAGCGGCTGGCGCTGAACCAAGGACCACGGAGTCTACCAATTATCCCTTCTCAGGTATCTGAATCTGTTTGTGTGAAATGAGGATGGGTTAAAAAATCATTTTTTAACCCATCCTCATTTCCATCCTCATACTGGAATTTACTAGGAAAGAGTATAGTTTATTGGCAATGTGAAAGGGAGCATCGAAGTCATGTTTCCAGTGTCCCAAGCAATTAGTTGCAATTGTGTTTTTAAAAATAGTAGTTGTAAAATTTGTATTACAAACATAAACTATTGTTAAACAAATTCTGATTCGTATACTGAGTCCGTTGGGCTATCCTCGATGGAGGACAGTGATGGCTTTGTTTTGTTAATAAAGTTCGTCTTTCTCTCTACATATTTTCAATTTTTTTCGAAATGGACCCTGAGGAGGCGTTCCCAAATTTTAAATGGACCATGGAACATGAAGCATGGGGCGCACGAACCAATGGGAGCTGGCCAAAAGAGCTTTGGGAACTCCTCCTCAGGGTCCATTTCGAAAAAAATTGACAATACGTATCTGTTGTGTGAAAGGTCAGGAACTCGAAAACTATGTACTCGAAATCACGTACTCGAATCTACCAACTCGAAACCATTCATTCGAATCCATCTACTCGAAACTACCAACTCAATGCATGGACTCAAAGTGTATTGCCATCGTCAACTCCCCAATAACCATTGCATTGGTGTTGGCCAGACAGCCGGAAATGACCGCTGTAACATCGGCGCATCGGCCCGATTGCTTGAGCATTGAACAGATTTGAATCCGGGGAAGTCCCAGCGGTCACTTCCTGCCATCGGGTTCACAGTACCTCATGATAGGCCAACACCATTATGTGCTGGGTCGAATACGAAAACTCGAACTTGGCATTTCAGTACTTACGCACCATACGAATGGTCTGTTAAATATGAATACATGAAGTAAATATTCCGTAATAGATCAGCTGTGCTTATAGAGCATTAAAAAAACAAATATACACGTTTGTTTAAAAGATTTCTGATACGTATACTGGGTCCGTTGGGCTATCCTCGTTGTAGGACAGCGATGACTTTATCTTATTTTCCCGTACCGTGTTAATTTTATCTAAGTTTTGCTTTATCTTATCACACAATAAACCTGCTTTACGCTACAAATGAAAATTTTTTCCTTCAAAACTACGTCTTTTGAAATGTTCCCACCTAGCGTAACCATAAAACAGAAACATAAATCGTATATTCGATCAGAAAATAGCTCCTAGAATCATAGGTGTGCTGAAGAATCCGACAAGATCAATGAGTCAATGCCGACAGAACCAATTTAAAAGTGAAAAATCTACAGATCCAAATTAAATTTTTAATTGCAACATGGTCCATCTACAAACGTTTCCATGTGCAACTGTATTTTAGGCTGGAATATTTTAAAAAATCCCCCAGTACAATGCGGCATTGGGTTATCTTCGATGGCAGATGGTACCATCTTTGTTTTGTTAATTAAGTTTGACTTTGTCTCTGCCTTACTGCGTTATGTATTGTGTAAATTTTGAAAAATTAGAACAAGATAATAGTAATGAATGATGTTTTACTGTAACTTGTTTTAGTTTCATCCAACTTGTCGAATTTATATTTTGAGATTGGTAAACCAATATTACTGATGTTTTGTATACTGATTAAAATTTCCATTTGGAAAACTAGCACTACTTTGAACTGTGAATAATTATTTGTCTCCTAACTGAAGTCTAAGGACTATGTTGCTTGAAGTTTATGGTTCGATCACGCGGACTCAGAGGAGCCATGACTTGGAGCTTGTGTTTCGAGTTAGTAGTTTTGAGTCTATGGATTCGAGTTTGGGATTTCGAGCACACTGCATTCGAGTAGATAGTTTCGAGTTCGTGACCGACAATCGTCGGATGCATTACTGGGTGTATTGTGAAATAAAAATAAATTGATTTGTACAGGTCGTCATAAGAGAAACCTTTTTAGGAGCATCCCAATGGAAATGTGGTTACAAGACAAAGATGTAGCTGCCAAATTGAAGCCGAAGGTGGACTTCTCCCGTGCAAGAAGCTGCAGTAGGTCTCATGCTCAGGACTGCGGTTGGCAATTTCCATCCTTAGAAAAAATCCTCTCATTCCCCGGAATCACCTGCGTGACCTGAACCACTACAGATACAACGGGAGGAGTCGTGGAATTTCCTACTCTTCTCCGCAGAACCCGTCAGGGATGAGGTGAGGAATCAAGATTGAATTTTTTTCCCTGCTAAAGCATGACAGCATGTGTACATCCATGTACTTTACTCTGAAACCATTCTACCTGCCAGTAATTTAAAGTCTGAACACGACCTTTCACTTGAGTCTCTGCACCTCTGTAATCTAGCCTCAGAAAATATCCCAGCTTGTCCCGTCGACAGCTAATCCTGTGCCGTGACGGACCATGCATCACCCTTATAGTACACACTAAGGAAGCAACTGAACATTTCTGGTTTGAATTAGCTCATCAAATTGCCAATTTGCAGACGATCACTTGAAGAACCCGAACACAACATGACAAATAAAAAGCAAGCGTGCGCCTAGAACGGTTATAAGACTTTAATTCAGTAAGTACGTACGTCACAGTGGCCATTAGAAGAGCAAGTGCTCACTGTATGAATCGCCACTACAGTATGTATAGTTGGTGCTCATATGTAAGCATGTGGAAGACATTTTTGACGCTATATATATAGGTGTATGGTAGGTAACAGGGCAAGACTGAATTTAAAAAAACATTCCCCGATTTGTACTTTCCTGAGACCCTGCTGGCCCTACTCACTTAATTCCCTGCAGTTCCATGCGCTACCCGCACAAGCCTAAAGCCCAACATCACTCAGTCGGAATGTAATCGGTACAGGGCATCCCTGATTCACTTGTCAACAGAATTCCTGTATTCATTTTGCAGTAAATTCAGTAAAATCGCACCACAATCACCCGGTTTGCGCACCTTCCAAAAATTACAGAACTAACCTAGTAGGAAAATATTTTTTCACATCATCAATTTTTCAAATTGGTTTCTACATACAGCTCCACCTAACTATGTAGCTTACTAAGACTAGGATAATAAGGCGGAATAAATGTAACAAGTTTTGCTGGAAATGTGAGCAGACAGACGCTAATGAAATATACTCTAATTATGAACAGTGCACTTAATCTCTGTGGGGCACCGTGCTACATATCTCAACATTTCGAAGCAGACAGATAGGCGATACAGATAAACTGAACTTCTGCTGCAGAAAAGTTTTACATTTGAAAAAACTTAATTGTGCAATTATATATTATAGACACAAACTGTTGTTACCAAAAATTTGATTCGAATACTGAGCCGGTTGGGCTATCAACGATGGAGGACAGTAATAAACTGTTTTGTTAATAAAACTCGTCTTTCTCTTACGTCTCTCTCTCTAACATTTTGAATACGAATTTGACTATTTTGAAAATGATGCACACCTATACTTTGTCCATTAAAAACAAATTCGGCTTGCATTCAGAATTTTGCAGCATTGGGCTGTAAAACAATTTACGAATTTTAATAGAAAATGAACCGGCATGAAAGGTAGGTATTATACTTACCTATCTTTTTGACGACTATACTCATCCAACAGTAAAGTGCAGTCAGTGAATCAATTTCTCTCCCGCGCGTACGTTATCGCCAGCAGTCAATAGCGAGATAAGGCTATGACTAATTCAATTTCTATAAGAAAGTGTACCTACCGTTGGCTATGGCAAAAAACCCCGATTTGTCACGTTCTAGAGGAGTACGTACCTAACTTTGATTCTAAAGCTTTACACCAGCAGGGAATCGTCAAATAATCGGGGCTTTGAAATTGCCCCAACTCCTTGTCTTAATATATTATTACATACCTACTTTGAACTTTATCTCGTGTGGTAAAATATGCACCGAATCCCTTTAATACTCGGGGAAACTTGAAAAATATGGAAAAATCAATGAATCCGGGCTTATCTCGTAGTAGCTTTACCTTCACTCGAATGTGATGGAGCAACCACTGAATATTAAATGTGAAGCCACATCAGTGCAATGCGCAATGTAGTGGAAACCATGAGATTTCTACGATTTTACAGTTCAGAATTAGTACCTATTTCCTTACACTCAATTGAGCTTAAATTAAACTGAGGAATAAAGACAAAATATTTTTGATCCCATTCAACGTGAATAAAAAAGTAAGGTAGAGGTAGGTGTATTTAATAACAGTGTGGGGTCTATTTTCCACTTATCGTTACAATAAGCCCTTTATTAGTTCAATCTACAATGCTATTTCTGAATGACTATAAGCTTTCCTTTTGTCACTGCATATAATGCTGGTTACTAGAATACAGGGATTTCTTCCTATTCAGTAATTGATAATACCACAGAAGTGATTTAAGCATACGGTAGCACGTGCTTGCTGGAGGCAGCTGAGGTAGCAGTTTTGTAGGTAAATGCACTACCGACTCAACGTCAGACGAATCATCGGGTCTACAAGAAACTAAAGCAAATGTGAAAGTATGTTCCATAATCTTTTCTTAACGAGTATGCTATGGCCATGGATGCTGAATATCTTCCTCTTATTACTGATGTGATCTCCAGAAATGATCTACCTACCTTGTCTTGAATGAAATACTGGATAGAGGAGGACTGATATCTTAGATTTTGCGATACAGTAACAATGGACTTGGTACACTCAGTTTCAGTTGTAGTATCGCTTAATTTAGTGAGTAAATGGATGGTGCTTTTTCTTGAAATTCAAGTTCACAAGTGAGTGGAGTTTATTTCAAAGAAAAGAAAATGCATGGGAGTTGATGAAAGGAAAGAAATGAGAAAAGGAAGATGAACTTGAAAAGTCAGGGCTAAGTTTAAGAACAAGGCGGACTCGGTGATTACCTTCAATTTTTGGTTTTCTTTATTCTTTATCCATTGACGCTCACTGCGAACTACAAAAGAAAACTTTTCGTTACTGACGTCTTTCCTTCCTTGGATAATCGTTGTGAAGCATCTCTAATGGTGGAGGTGCATGCATTACTTTCTGCATAATACAATATGGAGATAGGCATAATAACTACTTGTCTTAAGGCTAGTGTGGCTGATGCCGGTGTCGGTACTGCTGTATCATGACCATCTGCCCATTGATTCCAAGACTTAGCAGTTGTGCTACAATAGCCAAGCATACTTTCCGAATAAAAGTCTAAGGGGTGACCTAGAAAAACGATGCTCTTTCGTTTATGCAAAGTCGAATGTAAAATCTCTCTATTTCTCCTGTGCTGAGCATTATTGTGGAGGAAACTAGGGTAAAACTAGCCACTTGGGTTTAGGAGCACATATGTGCACTTATAATGTAGGTAGACATGTAGGTAATTGCCCATGTGTTCAGTATGCACGTATAGGTTATGAATCAACTGCCATTTATAACCACTGCCGACATGTGTATATATATATATGCCACTTTAGAAACCAAGTTTTAAACGCAATCTAAGGCAATCTGGATGTGTGCTTCGCGGTCCTGCCGACTTTTTACACTTTTACATTCATGCCAAGAGATTTGGAAACCCAGTTTTAAAAAGTTCTGCTGATAAAAAATGATAACAAAGCTTTTTATTCGTTTCACTTACTGTGCAGTTTTAGAGAAAGTAATTTAAATACCACTGCAGTGAATGCAGTGAGTAAGGCAGTAAACACAGGCAAAAAGTCCAAGGAAGCGATAACGAATATGACGCTGTAATCACACACATGAAATAAAAAAATTAATATGCTTCCCCATATATAATTACGTATGTATGCATGTGATCGTTGGACGCTTAGCTGTTGTAAACATAGCCACACTAACCGGCGGAGTACGCAGACGAGCGTGAGTCAGGAATTCCTTCATCCTCATCTTCTTTATATCATTGCATTACTAATTTAATTCGCGTTCTTATTAATGCTGAAGCTTCTCACGGCGTACCTCAATATGTAGTTGAATGTGTTAATACGTAAACATGGGTTCTTGGGCATGTGGACGTACTGGGATTACTGCAGATGTTTACATGGATGTACGTACATACCCAGAGGGTCAGGAAGAATGGGAAAAAGTGGTGCTCGTTGCGAGAGATTTATTTATGTACGCAGATATGTAGGCTAGGAAATGGACGGAGAGGTAGCTGGGCATAGACTGACAAGTATTGTCAACGGAATCTACAATTCCTATAAAAGTTCAATCAACAATGATTTTGCATGTACGAGAGAAGGGAGTGATTTCTACGTGTAGGGAAGCTCCGTGTTTATGTGGTTTTGATTGCAGTTTCTGCATTGGAATACAACAATGAGCCAACAGTCCTCAGTATGGTTGAGGGAGAATCGCAGCACTCAAATTCAGTAGTGCTGGCTTCTTCTTGATGTTGTTGTCAGTCGGTAGTTTGTTGATAATCTCCATATATTCTTTACAGTTTTATTTGCACACAGTGCTCCCACAGATTCACTTCTCGGCAATTCGGCATCGTCAGTCATTGTAGTGTTCATGTAGACGCATCATGGGAATTGTCAACAACAGTCATTCTTCCCGTGGCATCAGCCGTTAAACCTGTACAAACACCTTTGTTCCATCATTTAGCTTCCATTTGAATTTTCCGAGCAGAGATCAAGCATGCAAATAACATCTAGTCTGAATTTCAGGAGCTACATTTTATATTTTAAAGAAGTAAGTTGATCCCCTATTAATTCAAATAGTAATTTTATTCGTAGATTGAGTCAATTTAAATTCATACTCAATGTAGACACACAGTTTTTGATAGCTGCGAAGGCCCCTTTTCACGTTTTGCATGTTAGCTTCGAATCACAGCTATGATTACGAACGATCTCTCACGTCTCGATCATATTTTGACGGTCCGTCTAGGAGGAATTTAGAACACAGATCAGAGAATATCCATGTGCTTTTTCCCATTGTTCCACGTGGCGGGTAAACTACGATACGAAAAATAAAAGATTTCCCAAATTTCCCTCAAGTCAGTCAGTCACATACACGAAGTTTTGAAGAGTTGTGTTTTCACATAAGTTTTTATTTAATTTAAACTTACATTTTTGATTTGTGCTCTATTCTTTTTAGGTGGCAGCCGAAGTTGTATAAATACAAGTCAGAAGGAGCACTCTTTGAAGTGAAACGTACATACTCGGCAATGGAGGTCTTGCATCTCCCCGTCAACGTATTTCAGAATGCTCCGTAATGTGTGCCACAGTCAAATAATTGAAGCAGACTACTGCCCAATTTTATAATGCTTCCGAAGCAACTCAATACACTGTACTCAGTACATCTTCCACCCAAGTATTACAGTCTTCGCAAGCGACAAGGATTTTAGTTTGGAAACTCTCCTCTGAAGAAATTATCGATTCATTGGAAGTACATAATAATATTTACATTTGCAAATCACGCAAAGTCTGAAGAAACTCAACGTAAGCAAGTTCCAATCATCCTCATCACTCATCCTACAAAGTTTTCTTTACGACTGAATAATCCCAGACTTTGAACCTGTCAACAGAAGGAAAGGAAGCAAGTGAAAATTATAACTGGTGCTGAATAAATCTACCTGACTGTACATACACACATAATTACCTCATATAAACTAATTTTATCCACTATTTTTGTACAAGAAATCACTGGAGAACGACATTCAAACAAAATGAATAAGTACGATTCTATTAAAGTTTAACAAGTAATTACAATAATTAAATGGGCTACCGGACTGAACTGTGAATAGTTGGATAGGACATTTGACATTACAAGTTAAACAGTTGCGCAATAAAATTCTTCGTTCCCCTCAATATTTTCTTCCAATTGTCGGTAGTAGATAATTTAAATTCCTTAAATCAAATTTTTATAACAATAATCATCACATAATGGAATGATATACAAACTACGCACAGTTTGCATTATTATTTTAAAAACAAAACATAGAACACACTGAATTGATTACTGGTAGGTATATGAGTAACGTTCCGCCTATTGTACTTCCTTGGATGGAATAGCGTTGAATTGGATCTATTTATTCCATTTATTATTATAATCATTCCCTCATCTTCAAAAACTTGAGACCCACGGAGCTGTTAACCGTTTAAAACTACCTACAAGAAGACATGATGACGACGTCTTCGGGATTTGCAAGTTTCAATTAGATAGTACTATAAGTGGACCAAAAACTTATGTGCCCAGACAAAGTGGTTCAGTAAATGGCTAAGCTGATTAGCTAAATACTTGTGAACTAAATTACTAACTTAAGATTTATCTTGTCTCAGTCCAACCTTCCAACCCAAAAAGTTTCGGTGCACTGGTGCACATGTAGGTGCACCTAAATATCCACTAATATTCCCAAGGAGAAGCGAGGCGTCCAACGAGCCACTGAGAACTCATGTTTTGCAATCACTCAAGTAACTACCCAACTAATTAAAACTTGATCTACACATCGAAGAATCGTACTAAGGAGCTAAATAGTGAAATAATAGTTTGTAATTAATAATCATAATAACGCTAATCATCTCCTGCACTACTGCCGCACACTTGAGACAATGGATTGTGGGTACTCGAAGGACGCAAAGGAGGGCGCTGGGGCTGAGACCAAGAAGAACGGTGCTGCACAAGTAAATGGAAAGTCGAAGAATCATCGTCCGGGCGACGATACATTCCTGGGGCCTGAAAAACTTGATGTGATAATCTCAACTAATGTGAAAAATAAAGGAGGGCCGAATGGAGAGGTCAGCTCAAAAATATATTCTCCCCAAGATACCGGAGGTATGTAGATTTGTTTCTTGTAATATTTATACCACTGATATGGTTGTTTCTAGAAAACATTCCGAAATTAACAGATGGGCTTTATGCATCATATAACGTACACTGCAAAACGATCTTCCAAATAGGAAGCGGTTTGCATGTGGAAAGCATTACAAACACATTTGGTATGCATCGATAAGGGCTTTAGTGTGTACCTAGTGCAAATGCAACTTACGTTAATAATCGGTTTTTGCGGTAACAGTGTACTTAAAAATCCAACATAGTAAAAACGATATGCTAAATATTAAAAATATGAAATAGACTGTTAATTGTGATCTGTAGTAATTGTGCAGTATGGTTATGTGCATAAAATGTGTTGGTTCACAATCGGAAATTAGAGTTCGCTAGTCGAGTTAGCATTCAGTATTTATGTGTGGTGGCATTTTACATAGTACGTACATTGGTATGGTAGGTACGTCAAATTGTGGTTGGGGGAAAGTGTAATCGTCTATTCGAAATACACCGTCGACCATAATTTCACTAACCAACACTGCCCAAAGGTAAAGAAAGGGCCTTGTCTCGTCTCCCGTCAAAAATATGCAAGTCGAGACTTGAGATTAATATTTAGTCCAAGTAAGTTTTGAAGAGGTTCGTAATCAGACACTATACTATTTTGTATGTAGGTAAGTAAATGTGATTGCCATATTAAAAGTAAGGGAGGTTTTTTCATTTTTGCAATCCATTTTTATCATTCAGGAAACAATAGGTTATTTATCGGAAAATAATTTCACGTAGGTTCTTGTAGTATCTGCTATACAGTAGATATACCAAATACTAAGTTTACATAATATACATTATAGGTAATAAAAGCTACCGTATTTATTTTGTTTCTTTAAACAAAAGTACTATAAAATTTAATTCGGTCTTACAGCTTACTTGTAAGCATTAGAGTTGAACCCTTTACTGATAATTATTTTTGGATTGGCGAATTCCTCAGAGAGTCAAGAAGGAAGCCATGGCAGTCTTACACTGGTCTTCAAGGGTTTTGCTATCGTGGGCCTTCTATACTTTTTCGTGTGTTCCCTGGACACACTTAGCAATTCTTTTCGACTCATTGCAGGCAGAGCCGCAGGTAAGACAATGAAATTAATCAAATCAATGACAGATGCGAACATGCATGTATGAAACTGTTTGGAATATAAAATTAATTTCAGGGGAAGTCTTTAAACAAGAAAAATTACTAAATAACCCAATCGTTGGGGTTATGATAGGGATCATAGTCACGGTAGCAGTGCAGAGCTCGTCAACATCAACATCTATTGTTGTCTCGATGGTCTCCTCCGGATGTAAGTGCTATTTTTCTTTCCATTTTTACCCCATCGCTGGTTTACGTCCTTGTATTTCCGAGCAATGTTCTGTGCGTCTTACTTTTTAACTTAAATGAGGGTAATTCTGTGCTTTACGAGAAATTTTATTTTGGGATTTCAAAATTATGAACGATATACCTATAACTTTTATACAGTGCAATCTAATCATTCTTTTTTTCATTCCTTGTAGTGTTCACAGTAAAAACTGCGATTCCTATTGTTATGGGAGCGAACATCGGGACTTCCGTGACTAACACCATTGTGGCTTTGTCACACATGTCAAGTCGGGAGGAATTCGAGAGGGCATTTGCAGGCTCTGTTTTACACGATATGTTTAACTTGCTGGCAGTTGGAACTCTTCTCATCGTTGAGCAGCTGACTTGTAAGGAATTTTTTGATTTTGAAACTCAAGAAAATAAATTTCATGTCGGTATTATTGGGATGAATCCGTATTGTACGACGTAGCGTGCCCCGATACATATTAGAAAATTTTCTGTGTTACACCGATTTAATGTAATCTATTCTACTTTAAACGTTCCTGCTCCCTTCTGCTGCTGTTTTCGTCTTGTCATTTTCATTGCAAACACCTTATGTCAACAATGAAGGAACATTATTTTAAGTTCCTTGACAGAAATCTGACATCGGTTTGTGAACTATCTAAACTTGTCAGCGATGGCAAACAGAGGAAAAGTAAACTAATCAGATTGGGAACTATATGCTATTAAATGTTCCTTGAAGTACTGACTGATGGCCTTCACTGTCAGTCTAGGTTGTTGATAGGTGACAATTGCATTACGATTATGTTCTTGAAGAGGACCGTGCCAGAATATTCTAGACTTAAGTTCCTGAGACGTTCACAATATACCAGTTCACACAGGGGAACTGCCATTCAGTAAATTTACTAAAATAATTTCAAGACTATGTTTATTTTGCTATAGCCTATTTGGAAGTTACAACAACAGCCATCTTGAACAGTTTGGATTTGAATGCTACGAAAGGGGCCGACGTTCAAGTCTTATCTCGTCTTACCAAGCCACTTACGTCTTTGATTGTTCAGGTGCGTGTACTCAACACAACATATAAATACTGAAATCCTGAAATTAACACGCGCTTTTTCATTTCAAATATCTCTAGTAATCGTGCATTTGATTCTCTTTTATTTCATAATGCTCGGTTTTTGTATCCATTGTCACCTCTGTGTTTTATAGCTTCTTAATAGACGGAAGGCATGTAAAAACTTTTCGTTTAAAAAGCAAGCCTGAAAAACGGTTATTGAGCATCACAATTATTGTTAGACCTTGATTTCACGTACAGGTTTATCCGTGGTTAACTTTAACTACAGTTAGTTTATCTATGATTAGCGTGTGAAATCCGCACTAACTATCGTTTTTACCTATGGTTAGTGCGGATTTCACACGCTAATCATGGATAAACTAACTGTAGTTAAAGTTAACCATGGATAAACCTGCCCGTGAAATCAAGGTCTTACTTAAGAAGTAAAAGTAAAGTGACACATATCCAGCAAAATGCAAAGTGACGTATACCTATACAAAGTACGCGCAATGATATCCGTCATTTTTCTTTTAGCTAAAACTGGGGGTGTAACATTTTGCTTCTTAAACGACGATATTAAAAATCTTAGTCTGAGGGATAGTTGTTCTTTGTTAAATTAGAGTAACTCTTGCGTGGTGCAACTGGTAAATGCGCTTAAATTACAGTTTTACTATATTCGAAATTGTCGTTTGCGTTGTGAAATCCAATATGAATTGCCGGCAACATACGGGCAGCGCTAGTAGCGCATACGAAATTATCATAATAAATTAATTATGTAAGAACTTTAGAAATAATAGTGACGGAGATAAAAGGATTCGGATGGCATAGATTATGGATGTTGACGTGAGGGAGATTTAGCGAGTTTATATGCTCATTGTCACCAGACCATGTCTTGTGTGATGCGTCTATTAAACTATTAAATGATTAGAATTAATTGTAATTGCTCAATGTTTAAAATATTTCGTGCTCAATGGACACAAATGTGGAGGGAGTTGTGCCAAATAATACTTGATTACATATTATCATATTTCAGCGTGTAAACAAAGTAGAATAAGTGTGAAGCCGAAAATAAACATTGTATTGGATGCAAGCGTAAGCAAACACTCAAGGCAGACAAGAGTGTAATCGCAGAGTAGACGCAGTCATAAACTGGGCTTTAAAGCAAAGGATTAGATTTCAACAAGTCCTTCGTTTTATTTTACAGATTGATAAAGATGTGATTATTGGCTGGTCTCTGGGTAACCCGAAGTATGAAAATGCTTCTCTTCTCAAGAAATGGTGCAATAAACCTCACTCACTTTTTGTAGACATGAACTCAACGGAACCAGAAGATGCTGGCGAGCGATGTTAGTTTATTTAAATGAAACTAATTATGGAATTTGACTATTGAACTATCAGTTCATGTTTCAAATATTATAAACCCTGATCAAGTTCATTAGCTAAATAAATCTTTGGCTCTGTACATGTAACTAAATTATACTACCTAATTAACTTTTACAAACACATTTAACTCTTATTTTTTAATACATCCAGGCTACTACATTTTCAACGCATTTAGTATCAGCGACCTGACTGCGGGGGTGATACTCTTAGTGGCGTCATTGTCACTGCTATGTGGATGTTTAGTTTGTCTGGTTAAAGTACTATCGACGTTGCTCAAAGGTAAAGCCCTGGATGTAATGAAATTATTGCTTAATCCATGGATGTAATTACAGTGGAATAGCTCTATAACGCCATTCTGTGTAGCGATACGACAAAGTCGTAATATTTTAATGGTAAATACTCCCCCCGTCCTCCCATACTCCCCCATAACGCCAACTTGCTATAACGTCTGAAAACGTGCTTCTGCCAGAGGTCACTGCTATGGTGTTGTAGAGAGATGCCACCGGGATATATACAAAACTCATGCATTCATTTTCTTATTTTCTCTTTCAACGCTTTTTCCAGTTATTTTAATTTCTCATTTCCATTAAAAAAACTGCAGAAGTAGCCCCACTTGTTAAAATATGATGAATTTATTATACATAAATAAGGTATATTGTTGTACTCTCTGATTGATATTTTAGGGAAGCTAGCTGTGGCTGTGCAAAGGGGGGTGAATGCAAACGTTCCGTATTGTCCTTTCCTCACGGGATACTTGGCACTTGGAATCGGAGCCGTCATGACGGTTCTTGTGCAGTCCAGTTCTGTTTTTACGTCCGCCATGACGCCTCTTATTGCTCTTGGAATGATATCACTGGAGAGAGCGTAAAATACTTTGAATTTCTATTACTACCTACATTTCTATGAATGCAGATGAGACATGTGTAACTGAAGACCCGTTCCTTGAACAAATTAAAAAATAGATGGTAAGATTGCTTCTGTCTTTTCGCTTAGGTATCCCTTAACGTTAGGTTCGAATTTGGGAACGACGACGACCGCTATGCTTGCTGCCTTAGCCGCTGAAGGGCCGAACTTGCGTTGGTCCATTCAACTTGCATTGTGTCATTTTCTTTTCAACATGACGGGAATCCTAATATTTTATCCGATTCCTTTCATGAGATTTCCCATCAGAATGGCTGCATGCCTCGGACGAACGACGAGCAAGTACCGTTGGTTTGCCATATTTTATCTCGTCTTCATGTTCGTTATTCTTCCACTTCTCGTTTTCTGTTTGTCCCTCATCGGAGCCATTGCATTTTATTGCGTATCGTCCGTCGTCGGCGTGATTTTCTGTGTAACAACAATACTTAATCTACTACAAGATCATGCACCTGAGCGCCTGCCCACGGTCTACCGGACGTGGAATTTTTTACCTCTTTATCTGCACAGTTTGGAGCCTTATGATAAATTCGTGCAAAAAGCTCTTGATTTGGCGAGACAAACTTGTTGTGCTGTCTGCTGTACGTCTGCCAGTCAAGAAAGCAATGAAATAATTAAAATGAAGCCGAGTCACTCCAGTTCAGGGGGACTGGACAACATGGGCTTTGTTCGCGGCGACCAAATTGACGAGCTGAAGAAAGCCACGACGCTGGCTGGGAATAATACGACAGCCATAAGTTTGGACGAGGACGTCGAGCAAACTCAGCTCTGAGCACTTCAGTCCAGTAGAACATTAAGTCTGCCAGCACATTATTGAGGAGTCAACGGTCTAGCCGCCGCATGCAATGTTTTTTAACGCTTTTCTCTCTTTCATTTCAGTCCTTGGAACTACAGTAAAGTTGCAGAAGCAATAATCGCCAGAGAGCTCGGAAAGCTGTTACTTAATAAGAAATTACTAGAAATAAGAAAATACATAGTTCTTGCATCCCTATTTTATATACATAATTACATTATTTTCAATTTCCATTGGATGCAGACATGCTCTAACAGTTTGTTTGCCCAAGTATCAAGGCAGTCATAGGGACAGATAATAGAAAAAACTCTCACTCCCGAGTACCATTATTAACCTCCATTAGTATTAACGGTTTGTGTTAAATTTGAGGAGGCATGGAGGATATGTTCGGTGGATAGAGATGATTTAGATGAATCATAGTAGCTTATGATGATGAGATTGGGGTAGACGTGCACATTCCGAATATGATTGTATAAATAAATAGCGTGCGTATGGCTACTTGAGGTGTGGAGCACATTACATTGCATTGTGATTATGTTTGTTGTAGTGGGAAAAGTCTAGCTGAAACACTCTCGCTCTAACCAGACTAACCATCAATCAATCCATCCAACACTAAGTTCGTATTTAGGTTTAGTGGAGTCGGGCTCCATATTCATCAGCTAAAGTGATAAGACTGGCGCCTCTGGAGCACTAAAAACTTAACCGTAGTGTATAAAAAACTCTGCCAATGCCAATTGTGCGTAACTAAGTATTAGTATTTAGTATCTTTACTCTTTCGCTTCAAGTACTAAAAATGTATTTCGCTCACATTCTATCCCTGTCCTCACTTCACTTTTATCATCCATCACAACCAGTAGCAATACTAATCGTATTTATTCTGATTAACACAAGCCATGTACTTACTTAAGCTAGTTTCCAATCTCCAGTATTTCCATTTTATCGCATCCACACAAGCACTGTCTCGCATACTCGGACAGCAAAAGTCAACATCCATACATTTAGTAGTCCATACACTAGCAAATACAAGTACAGTTAGTGGCAAAGCAAAAATGAAAAAAAAACAATAGACTTTGTGTGTAGTAGGTAGCTATGTGTGCCGCTCAGCTTCAAAATTTATGCAAAGAAAATGAGAAAGCCTGCGATAAGAAATGTGGATATGCAAAGATAGTTCTACAGCTACTAATTAATGTATGTAATCGCAGTGTCGAACAACGTAGTAACTTCTCTCAGTACGTACGGACAATTTCTAGTTACAATCAATCCTAATTACTTTCCTATTAGTCAATGAATTCCATGCGTATTTGTTAAACGGATTGTATTTACACATTATAATTTTTTAAGTTTTAAGTTTTCAGACAAACGTGAATAAAGGTAGGCAGTGGATACTTTGTAACACTGTTATGTTGTACTAATTAAATACACTACGTTTTATAATTTCCAAAATCTTTCCTATTTATTTATTAACGTTAAAGGCAAACCGGGCAAGCTTCGCACTCTGCGTTTGTGGAGATAGTGGAGAATGCAGCGTTCAACTTGTTTCACCAGAATACTGAGAGGCAACAATGATTAAACTTATAGAATGTCTTTTCCATACGTACGCCCATACCTGCATAATAGAATTAAAATATCATTCCTCTCCTGTCGTGTACCGAACAAGACTGGTCAGCAGACTCGAGCGAATCCCACTAGTCATGTAAATATTGTGCATCATATTACCTCCTTGTCTGTGCATGCTCACGTATGTTTCTGTCTACGTCAAGCTGTGTAATCGACGCAATCAATTTATCAGTTCAACTTTTAGCGTCCTTCGAAAAACTACTGGATTCCCAATGTTGAACAATTTGCAGGCACTCTAGGTCAACCAAGCAAAATGTTTTGTTTACTCAGAACTGCCGCAATTATATGGGCAGTTAACTGCTAAAAGCTTGTCAGATTACAACCATTTTGAAATTAGTACACACTAGTATGAACGGGCAAATATTACACATCATAGCACATACCTAGATTGATTTCCACTCCCGTCGAAGTAACAGCTTGGGAACCAACAACTGCTTTTCCGAATAAATAATATGCCAGGACTGCACTTTACGCAAAAGTCAAAGTACCCACACGAGCCAAGTAAATGCTACAGATGCACACGGAAAAGACGCTCTTATTAGTGATTTTAATTTAAAATCTAAAGCATTTTTATGGAATGGAAAGCTGGTGCATTTATTTGACGTTGATGAGTATCGTATTCCTCCGCACTTCGATCATTCTTTTCTTATTTGATTAGTGTAGTGGAAAGTAACCGATATATACATGCCATGAAAGTAAGGATAATCGAAGAAAGACGAATGGGCTTCGAGCAGTACATTGACGGACTCTATATTCAAGTCTTCCGTATAAATATTTACCTTGGACGAGTTGGCATGTGGAATCCATCGACTTTCGTGGAGAGAGACGGGAAAGCAAGTGAGAGAAAGACAGAGCGCGTTGGTTTGGTAGTAAACATTTTTTACAAACGGCTGGCGTCTTAATAAGAAGCATACTGGAAGCTGATGCGAGTCGGCTCTGTAATACACTTATCCACAATCCACACACAGCATATTTGATAAATACTTGTTAATGACATAATGAGCGTTCCAGCAGTGACGCCAAAAGCGTAATAAAATTAAAGGACATTGGTGAAACGTGTATGTCGGAGCTACTTGCTAATCCATTGACAGTAGGAAATATATGGAGCTAAACTCTAAAGCCAGATTTTATTATTTATGAGGATTTTTCGGTAGACATGTCGTGTGTTCTCTACTTCAATTTTTTGATGCAGTGTGTTCTCTACTAAAAAAAACCTTCTCTACCTACTTTCTATTGACGGTCTCCTGGCTCGCATGGGCTCAAGACTGCACTCTCATCATCCATCTGTATAATCTTGCTCTTGATCTAGTAAATAGCCTGATTAAATAAAGTACCAAAAATATGATATCATTGTGAAAAGTTGAAGACCTCGTTGGAAAAACGAGTTAAGTCCATTTTTTGCAAAAATGAGATTTTTAGCCAATCTTGTAGCTTAGCACTAGAGACTTCTTCACATAAATAAACGTCAATGGTCACCGGAACAAATTTTTAAAAATCTTTGAAGATTCGGTATTTTGGCAAAACGACCACTGCACTGTGCTGTGTCCGATTTAATAGCATTAAATCGACTTTACTCGTCTTACCAAAAAACCAAATCTTCACCTAGTTTTTAATTGTTCAGGTAACCCTAGACCTCCAAATTTTTACCTGAACTACATATGCTGTAGTGCTATACTTTCTGACAGTCTTAAAATCCAATTTTTGAAAAAAAACGACCTTTTTTTGAAAATAAATAGAATCTAATGAATTTTTTGGGCAAAACGAGTTAAATCTAATATTTATAATTTCCAAATATTTTTTTAAAAATCATACTAGATAGGTAGATTTCAATAATTTCCACCCAATATACTACCAAAACGTACTTACAATGTGGGCACCTCTTAAATTTTGAAAAAAGTTGACTTAATAACACTTATTTAGAAAATGGTTATTTGTAAAAAGTTAACGCAGATGGACTTAACTCGTTCTGCCAAAAAAACTCTTCAGTTGTAAAATCATTATTTTGCATTCATTATAAAACACAAGATACCACACTAATGTTGGTGTAAGGCGTAAGGTATACATGGCAAAACATGGAGTTCAAATTTTCAAAGGCCCCTTTGCACTAGCAGTGTTGAGTACATGGGAATTGAGTAGTTACACGTGCAGTTTGCAATTCATGTTCTGTGGAGGATCAAATAATGGTGGCGTACTATTGAGGCAGGTGAGTGAAGAAATCTTAGTAGAGAACACACGAGATCACAAAAACGAAGTAGGTAGAGAAGGTTTTTGAAGTAAAGAACACACTGCATCAATGTTAAAACTAGGTAGAGGATAAAATTGAAGTAGAGAACACACGACATGTCTACCGATTTTTCCTGGCTAGGGCCTCTGGGATATGTGGCCTCCGATTATCAACCCAATAATTGCTCTCATTTACCGCATTTTTTAAATTATGCATCATGATTGCACACAGGTTGTGAGTTCCCCTTCCCCACTGGCCCTTGTCCTACTTGGACCGCTTCTTTAATTCCCCAGTTGGATTCGAATGCGTGGAGGAACTTCAGACTATGTCCGTGTATCTGGCACTCCAGAAGGAAGCTTAGAAATGATGTGAATGGATGGTAAAGGCGTAAAGGGCTCAATCTACCGCAGCGAGGAAATGTCTGTACCCTCGGTTGAGCGACTGTGCCCCAGAGTCTGTCAGTCTGTCGCTATCCAAGTCTACCGAAAGTGTGGAGTGCGATAGGCTATTAAATATGCAGAACATTTAGAAAAGTGTACTACAAAAACATGGTAAAGTTGAGCTGGAGTATGAAAATTCATTTTGTCCGTACTGATAGTGGACGAAGGAAAACTTATGTGCATACGTGGCCTGGACTTTGTGGAACTGCATTGGAAAGAAAATGTATCTAAAGAGGGGTTAGAGGAAGGAACGGAAATGAAACCCGTTGATAGGAGTAGATTACCATGATTACTGTAGACTTTATCGATTCTTTCATGCTCTCTTGCCTCACGTAAATGTTTCATCAAATATTATTTCCATATAGATGTTTTCAACATTTATATCAAATCCAGCAGGAGCTATTCACACTCGCAAAGTCCCACCATTTCTGCATGGAAGAATGCGTAGCGGGTGCTCTGTGTGGACGTCCACGATCCACTACCAACCCCGACTTCAGTCATAATTGCGTGGAGATTAATTTACAAAAAATATAAATGTCTGGCCGGCATCAATCATTTGGGGAGACGCATTCGTCGGATTTTATGCAGTCGCATGTGGAGTGTGCTGGATTGAAATCTGCGATAAAATATACGTCAAGTTAATCCTGGGTTAAGTATGAAGTGAGCTTTGATAATAGCTGCTGTAAGCCATCTGTTTACAATAATGACATGGCTACGCGTATTGGGTCGCTGTGCACGTTTTCTGGATTGCCACAATCTCATTAGTACTTTGCGCAACAACTCCAGTCGGTAAATGGAGAAAATGTTCCCAGAAAAAATGTTCCCGGAAAAAATGTCCCCAACCACCAAATAGGAAAAAATGTTCCCGAGTGCGAAAGCAGACATGTGTGGGTCACATAAAAATGAGACGTGAGTCCGCAGTCCGTTCAGCAAATACAACTGCAACGTCCTAGAAGTGCATTCACAAAACCAAAATTACTTTCTGCTCATGAATTAAAACAACTTAAACATTTAGATGCACAGGTTACAGACACTACGTATGGATGTGTTGTTAATAAAAGGAATACGATTATACATTCAGATACGTGGTTTACGTAGAGTGGTTTAAATAAAAATACAAAGAATTGCATAAAAGAATACACTTTTCAAAATATAATATAAAAATACTGACGTCTATGATTTATACGGGTAATAAAAATGTTTAATAATGTAAAAGTCGTAGGTATACTAAACTAAAAAGAATATCCGCTGCGGCCAAGTTAAGAACCAATAGTATCTGATAAATAAGAGTAGTATGTAGTACACTAAAATTTGGTACGTTCTATGTACTTGAATGAAAAACTCTTTTCCTCCGACTGTAATTACTTGAAAACTACTTGACCTGACAATACCGGCACCCGGAATACAAATGGCAATTAGGTTGAAGTTGCATTTCAGCAATCATCTTTACTCCGGTTTAAATATTGCAGTACTAAAAGTTATCTAAATGCAAATACAGTTGGCTGTGCATTCCGTGTGTGCAGGTAGCCCAATGGCAATAAGTAGATGCAAATATTTTTCGAATTTTGTTGTGAGCATCATTTTTAAGTAAATCTAATACAAGAAAATAAGGCAAAGCAATTAGAATAATATGTAGTGTTGATTTTTAGAATGCTCAAAAATGATTCTTATAGAGTGATGTTATGTCTGTTAATAAAGTTCGTCTTTTTCTCTTGCACGCGGGAACATTTTTTCCTACTTTGCGCTTGGGAACACTCTTTCCGGGAACACTTTTTCATCGTCCTTCTTGTTTGGGAACATTTTTTCTGGGAACATTTTTTTCTAGAATCCTCCAGTCCCGTCTCAACCAACTCATATAAAAATTTTCGCTATTTTCCAACATTCAACAGCTAATTGAAAAGGCTATCTTCATATACATATAGCGTGGTGAAAGCTATCTACGAACTGCTCGACTAGGTACTTGTACTTCTGGTTACACCATTTAAATCAACCCTCCTTTGCAGCGGGAATATGTTAGGGAAACATGCTTCCCGCTTGCATGATCAAAATAGTTTGGTCAAGCGACCGTAGATTAATAAAAATCAAGGAGGCGCTAATCGTACACTTTTGTATGGAACCTTAGACCGCATTAACACTGCTTGCTTTTTGGGGGGTTTGTGGAAAAAGATTCCGCACTGGTTTGTGATGTCCCTTGTCATAAGATCCTATCCTCTACCAGCTAAAATGCTCGTCTGCAGTGTTCTATACCCGGATTTTATTCTCTACCTTCAGCATTCGCTCTGTCTGCTACCATAGCATATACATATACATAGAGCTACATTCCCTTCCATGTATGCATGGACGTGGTAGGAGTAGGAGACATTTTCAGAGCTAAGTCTTTGGATGATAAGTTTTACCTGGTCTACGGTTTCATGTATTCTGCCTTCCTTACGAGCATAAAGTTTAAAAAGGATCCTGTAAGCATGCTCGTATCCACTCCCTGCATTATTTCGGATTTTTACGCTCTTTTGCATTTCGAAATTGAAGTTCGCCTTCACCAGTCAAGGAGAATAAGACAGGGCAGTATGTCCATATTACCTAATCATTAAAACTAGCAGTATTTTTCCTACAAATATGATATAAAGGGGGGGGGGCGGAGGGAAATGATGTAATTTTGTACTCACATGTTGCTCATTGAGCTACTTATAGATTTTTCTATCTTCATCTCGAGTACTTCATCCATCGCAGCGGGGCGATTTAACTGGATCTTTTCCTTTTTTAATTTTTCGTTCTTATCTTCTGAAAATAATATTATCTTGACAAAGAAAGGGTGTTATACACTAATGTTATAAATGTTTGCATTTATGACGGAATATTTAAAAACACTAATACTGACTAATATTATATATACTTCATATTAGTAATGAATTTAAAAGATCGAGCAATGCATGTATGCCATGATTTGCTAAAGCGAAATGCGACAAAGACAGTTATTCTTCTTACAGAGCTTGTGAAATCTAATCTTTTCATTTCGAAGGGACTTGGATGGTGAAATGAATGGTAAACCTCGGGCTACTGTGCGTACGGTTACGTAATTGTACACTACAGATGCAGGTCCACTATCACTCTAGAAATTGATGGAAACAATGTAATACTTTTATATCAGCAGGATTGCAGACGCAATACTATATAATACTAATATACTAATATAATATAACAGATACAAGCCGTCGTATTCTGGAAAGATTTTCGTAAAACTTGAATTTATTTATACTCCTTACTGATTCCAACAAGTACAGTGTAATCCATGGGAATACAACATAGGTATATTGCTTGAAGTTTTCACATACTAATTAACATGTGCTTTGATGGTTAGGTAAATATTTTAGTATACTTGGTAATCTCACACATCCTACAAAGCCATTTAAAATTAAATTATAAGTATTTTAATTTTAAAAGCTCTGAATTACGAAGGGACAAGCTGATAGCTTATACATATTGCATACTATAGCTAGCAGCCAAATAAATCATCACCTGCCTGAGCCCAGTATCCTTAAACACCTGAGTGGCGCCTGAACTTTT